>VXBJ01000197.1:98417-110060 GCA_013400055.1 Nycticryphes semicollaris | reverse complement strand
CGCCCTGAGAAATTGTTTCTTTCTGATTCAGCTGTTTGCTGGCTTGGCATTATTTAGGCTTGCCAGCCTTTATTTTTTATTTGCTTTGATATGGCTTTAAGTGATAACATCACATCCTGTGTTAATTTCAGTTGGTTCCATTCTGTATTTTACAGAATAAAATGAAGTATCGGTTTCCTCACTGGATAATAAGAATGCTGAGCACCCTAATGCTGGGCTCATCAAGCTGAACTATCAACATATACTATGCATCAAAGTTCAGTCAGGAGACTCCAGAACTAGTACTATCTACATTGTGCGGGAAAACTGGCTGGAGTCCTACAAATGTATTGGCCGCAGTAGTGCAGTAGACTTCTGCACTGGGAAGTTCTGCCTTGCAATTAGCGTTATGCCTGCATGTTTGATCTGTTTTGGGTAACACTGGTGACTTTCTGTAGGGTTAAATTTATGCAGGCAAAGAAACAGCTTCGTAAAGGGGGACTAAGGCTAGGATCTGATGTGCTACAGACCTGGATGTAGGGGATGCAGAGGCACTGCACCCCGAATGTGATGTGTGTCGCAGGGCAGGAGGTCTGGTGGGACTCTGTGCGCTGCCATCAGCACTGCAATGCCCATGACCCCTGCTGTGCCTGGAGTGCTGTAACAGACATTTCTCCCAAAATGCAAAATTATTCTTTTATCTGTTCAGAACGCACAGCTGAAGTGTAAAGCTCTTGTCCAACTTTAAAGGTGAAAACCTGTTGTTTGAACAGTCTGTTCGCGTTTGATTAAAAGGCTGATGAGCCAAAAAATGGGGTATTTTCTTATCCATTCAGATGCTCTTTCTGAAAATGCTGCACCTTCATATATTAGCCATGTATACACCCAGATGCTTGTATGTCCAATGAAAAATTAGTTTAGTATTTTGACAAATGGCAAAAGAACCATCTATATATTTCAAAGCAAAAGGACAAAATAACTTGGCATATTTTCCTAGAACAGTCACATGGTATTAAAAATGTTTTGTGGAGCAATTATTTTAAGCTATAAAATATTCTGTTTGTTTTTTCTGTCTACTGAGATAACAGCAGAATGTTTTGTCTACGCATATCCAGTCTTCATTAGCTGCTGGAAGATGTAAAACTGTTTCAAACTTCTTGGAACTCCAGCTCAAAACAGGCATAATTTATAATGCTTTGGATAGAAAGTTTCTGAGAAAGGAACTTACTTTAATAATAGAGAATTTTGTTGGGTTTTTTTTTTCTTTTTTCCTAAACTTTTTTTAGGGTTGTTGGTATTTAGAATATCTTTTGCATTAATTATTGTTAATGATTGATTGTGTTACTTTTCTTTGGTTTTGTTTTCATCTCTATGCCTAGACTTCTTGCTCATGGTTGAAATGTTGATGCTATTAATTAGTCATATTGCTGGTGATTATCTTTATGACAGTAAGAGCTTGATGCCATTTAGGAATATGATTTTGTTTTACTAGATGCTCTATAAACAGAGTAAGGCTGTCAATAGTGAAGACTACAGTTCAAGTATGTCAGAGAGCAGAGCAATGGGTTATAATAAACAAGTAAAATAAACATTACATAGGGACAGCAGGTTTTTTTATTTGGTCTAGTTAATTCAGTTTCTTTCATTAGTTTAAGTAGGTAGTGCTCAGTAAAATGGAAGGAGATCATTTGATTAGGAAAACAAACACTAGAAAAGATGTGGAAAGGGAAGCACTGAAGTGAACCCAGCAGGGAATAAGAGAAAGGGAAATAAGGCAAGTAGATGTACTAAAGGCTAAAGTGAAGCGTCAATGATTATGTTGGAAGAAACCATATGGATTGAAACTATAGTAAAATTCTGAAAGGCATCATAAGTGTATGGTACTATCAGTTGGTACTGTACTGCTCAGTCTCCAGTCTTGACATGCATTTTGTTTAGAAAGGCCTGTTGATGTTTCTACCACCAACTTGCTTCATGGTACCTTTGCAAATGCTGGTAGAGGGCTGGGACCATTCTTACACTGCTTGGTAGTGCTTCTTGGCTGGACCAGCGCTTCTAGACCCTTGGCAATCTGCACAAGCTTAAGCAAAACTGTGGTGTTTTCTATTAAATATGAGGGGCCAGAACAGTATAAACTGATCTTAACATCAGGAACCCAAAAAACATTTCTATAATCCTCATTGTAACTGGGTCTTGGTATCTGCAATTTCCTCTGGTAAAGGAAAGCAAAAGAAGCTTTGCTCATCTGACTGTCAGAAAATTTCCATCGTGTCTTATTTTTCAGTGGTTGCTTTCCATGGCTCTTTTATTAAAATTCTGGCCACGACAGCATAAGAACTAGATGTGTCCTGTGTCATTTATTATGGTTCAAGTAGTATGTAGTTGGTTCCTATAGTAATATGCATAAGAATATCTGGAGAAGTTAGAGGTTTACATGCATTGTTTTTATAGATGAAATCTTAATCTGGAGTTTGGTATTCACATTGTTGTTTTTTAATGAAGTTGAGCCTGTGCCATCTGCTAGCCATACCAATTACTTGCAGAATTTTCTCACTGCTATTCACATAATAGTTTATAGATAATTTATGTTTTATGCTTGTCACCTGGAGGCATTTCTTCACTGATTCCAATGAAGACGTAAGTTATCTTTTTGCTGTAGACACTGCATCATTGCTATTATTATTTTATGCAAAAACCGAAATAGAAAAAAAAACAGTTAAATGCATTTCCTGTCATAAATCTAAAATCTTGAGCCAGTACCTTAAAATGCAAGAACAGGCCATTAAAAACTGCTCACAAACATGAAAAAACTGTTTTAATTTGTTGCCAAAAACAGTTTATCAGATTAAGATAGCTGACTGGCCTTCCTAATGTTTGTTCTTCAAACTTTTCCTGGTCTATGGTTTGCTGTGTGGGATGCTTTTGTATCACTGGTTTAAGAGTCTGACCTTTAGTTATGAGAAATATATATTTTTGTTGTTATGAACAGAACACAAGGAGAGTAAAGATTCATTTTCATTATGCTACCTTTAATGTAAAAACTGAAACTACAAGGTCTCTATAGTCTGCATCAGTGTTAGTGACTCCCTCTAGAAGGATGTTGAGTATTAGCCCACTGTACAGACAGAGCATCCATTTCTACCCTACAGATCTGGTATCTTTGCTAATTGTTTAGGTACTCTTATGATGTTATGAAAATGAATTTGTGTTAGCAGAAGGCTCTGAGATGATCAAATGAAGGGCTCTGAGTAAGTACAAAGTATAATTATTACCCAATGTTTAACAAGGATTTATGATTAGCATACTGCCTGTGTAAACAGTATTTAACCTAGAGTTAACACAGAACCAGAGCAGGCACCCCACTTCACTATGTGTTACTTCTTTGCTCACGCTGAAACTCATCTTAAAACATTTGAAATCTTTGTGTTCAATTTGTTGCAGCTCAGTCTAAAACTCAAATGAGGCTATTGTGCTGATAAAACATCGTTTACTGAAATGTTAAAAATAGGCAGGAAAGAACCATTGGATTTCAACAGCTGCTTTTACAAGGGTCTTTTGGCAAGTAGGCATCATTTATTCAACCATCAACAGAGAATTAACATGTCAGGGTAAAATTAAAAAGTTTCTTCAGGTTCTCTCTCTCTCAAAAAAAAGGCATATTTAAGAGCAAATCTCTAAGTTTGACATTCACACACGCTGTAGTGCACACTGGATGAATCTTTCTGGTTTAAATTGGCAATTTTTTAATTTCTGGGGATTTTTCCTGTTTTGCAGTGAGTGTGTACTTCCTAATCAGTGTAAGTATTTAACCACCCCAGGAACTGGCTATGTGGCATACATCACCTGACAGTGGTAAAAATTGTGATTTGTGATTTCTTGTGATTCTTAGTGCTCTAACTTATCATTATAGATGCATTTCATGCACTTCATAACCTAAAGGAGTCATCTAAGGTAACAAAATTCAGCAGGTAACAGCAGTACATTTTCAATGACAATATCATGATCACATCTGCATTCTGTATTTCTATTCCATCCCGCACTATGTGTTGTTGCTCACTGTATTTATTTGAGATCTGTGCAATAGTTTTAATGGGAATAAGAAGTTGACATACATTTCTGCTCCCTGTCAGAAATGACACCCGGAAATTTCTGTTTAAATACCTATAAGTTCAATAGAGTTTCTCTGTAAGCTCCTCATTACTTGAGGAGAAAAAAAGTTATCTTTTAATACACCTCGACAGGGCTTAAAGAGGAAAAAAATTGTACCAAAAATTTAATATTTTAGATGCATATAAGTTTCCAAGAGAATTTTCTAGATTTAAATATTTCACAGTGCTTACTAACTTTAGCATGTGTCCTACTCTTTGTTTGTAACCTGCCTCATTTTCATTCAGAAGGTACATCTGCTTCTAATTTCATTTTGTTTGTTTATACGCTCAAGTGATTCCAATATACTATAGAGCAGAAGAAGGGAGGGAGGAGAGGAATATCCTCAGGAACCTGAGGGTCTTGTCATAGCTTATCACAAAGAAAAAGGTATATTCCTGTAAAGGTCATCCCAAGGATGGTCAGAGCAGTAGGATGTCCACTGGCTAACATTGCCCAGAAGAGCTATAAATAGAACCTCTTCTCTCCCTAGTGCCAGCTAGATGCTAGATTTGTGATCATGGCATTTACAGTCCAGCACTGTTAAAACAGATTCTGTGCCAAACAGTAGGCAAAAAAAGCAAGCAAGCAAGCTTCTTCAGATCTCAGCACAAGGGATGTAGAAAATCAGATGATGAATTCATTATAAGCAGAGAGTCCTTGTGGCTGAAGTAAATATTACTCCTGGGTCAGATCCCTTTCTATCTTCCCTGATAAATGAACTGGCATCAATGAGCATATTACAAAGGCTTTATATGTTGGCTGCAGCTTATTCAGGCATAGACAGAGGGAAAGAAATGCATTTTTCACTTAGCCAAAGACCTGCTGCCCAGAAAAGGGAAAAAGCAGAAAAGGACCTAGGGGTGTTGGTGGACAGCTGGCTTAGCATGAGCCAGCAGTGTGTCCAGGTGGCCAATAAGGCCAACAGCATCCTGGCTTGTATCAGGAATAAGGTGGCCAGCAGGAGTAGGGAAGTGATTGTGCCTCTGTATTTGGCACTGGTGATGGCTCACCTCGAGTACTGGGTTTGGTTCTCAGTGGGCTCCTCACTACAAGAAGGACATTGAAGTGCTGGAGTGTGTCCAGAGAGCTACCAAGCTGGTGAAGGGTGTAGAGAACAAGTCATGTGAGGAGAGGCTGAGAGAACTGGGCATGTTTAGTTTGGAGAAGAGGAGGCTGAAGGGAGACCTCATTACCTTCTACTACTACCTGAAAGGAGGTTGTAGAGAGGTGGGTGTTGGCCTCTTCCCCCAAGTAAATAATGACAGAACCAGAGGAAATGGTCTGAAGTTGCGGCAGGGGAGGTTTAGAATGGATATTAGGAAGAATTACTTTACTGAAAAGTTAGGCACTAGAATGGCCTGCCCAGGCAGGTGCTTGAATCACCATTGCTGAAGGTATTTAAGAAATGTGAAGATGTGGCACTTCAGGGCATGCTCTAGAGTCTGAGATAGTAGGGGTTTTTTTGTGTGTGTATGGTTGGACTTGGTGATCTCAGAGGTCCTTTCCAACCATGAAGATTCTGTGACCTATTAATTGCAACTTCGTCCTCATAAGCTCTGAGGATCTAGGTCTAACACACTAGTAATTAAAAATAAAAAATCTTATTCAGTGTTCTGCTTTTGCCAGTTTGCCTTAACATGTGCAATCCAGTGCTCTGTCATTGTCCAAAAGAGAAGGAAACATTAGCAGATAATACTTGGAGGAAAGAATCTATAGCACTGGACATAGGATGCTGATTTCCCTAGCGTATTCGTTTGTTTTTTTTTTTTTTTTACCTCAACTTTGTGGAAAGCTTGTGAATCAGTAGTTTATTAGGGTGGAGAGGATTGTTGTTGTTGTTTGGGTTATTTATATTGAGTCAGAAGACTTCTGGCTTTGGGACAAGGGGAGCGGGGAGAAAGCAAAAAAAAAAACAGAAAGAGGGAGAAACTGCATTTTTGTGTGTGTGTGTGCAGTTGTGCATCTAAGTATATGATCAAATTTTAGCAGCCATTGGGAGTGTTACATGCAAGATGACAGTCCTTACTTTTGCAAGATTACAGCACAAAGGAGAGAGAAAGACCAGCAGGAAACATGACAAATGCAAGGGAAACTCAAAATAAGAGCAGAGCAAAAGATTCAATAAACAGGACTTCCAAAACAGCAAACATCTGTTTTGTAACATCAGTCTGTTACCAAACGTCTCTTGCAATAGCCTCTTCAGAGGAGAAAGCAAGAAGGCAATCTGGAGATCTATTAGCTGTGTTTAAACAGCAATTAAAGCATTAAAACCGTTGCATTTACAAGCTTAAAAACAATTCAACCTTCTTCCCGGGCCTGCATATTCAGCTAATAATATTGAGTAATGCTCTCTTGTGTGTTTATCCATTACGATGCCTTGCTCTTGCTACCAGATTTGGTCTTGGTTACACCTCTGCTACTTCATGGCTTTTAAATAGGCATCTAGTGATTTCACTTCATGCTTTTTTTAAAAAAAAAAGCATCAACTAACAAAAATAAGAAAACTTTAATGTTATTTTCACTAAGGTTTGACTTTGTAGGACTAGCAAAAGAGAACATATGTTTAAACTCATTCACAGATGATTCAGAGTGTTCAACAGAGATGTGCTAAATATATTGATGTTGTCTTGTATAAAGCTGAGGTTAACCTCTGCATTAGACATGAGTACCATCAGTAAAAGCTTGTTAACACATCAGAGAGAAAAATAGCTTTTGTGCCCTGGAAGTAGAAGAGTTGCAATTGTTAATGTGCTGGTTTGCCTTCAGAGGTGGAAGGTTAGGCAAGGGAGCTATGGACAGGCATATTTTCACTAAGGCTTTATCACACATCAAAAACTAATCTCAATTCTTAGAGTGCACTAAGTAAGGACTTCCGAGACAAATTTACCTGCCGGTCTAGATAATGATTTTGTATCATAAGTGACAAAGTTGCATTCTTTTTTTTTTTTGTTTCTGAAGTAATTTCCAAATCTTTTTCACTCTGTCAGACCTTTCTGACTTCTGCCTCCTGGCATGGCTGTACCAGTTTCTCTGAGTTGTTGCCAATCGAGGGGACTGCTATTATATCCTAAAATGTTTTGTTAGGTTTTTTTGGGGGCGGATGAGGAGGCATAACTATTTTAGCTTCATTCTGTGTAGTAAAATAGCTTTCTGTTTCCCATGGGTTAGAGAGCTGTGTCTACCACAGGGCTGGAAGCATCTGCTTTCACTGTAATGAAGTTGCACCAACAGCCATAGCTCTTTAATGAAAGATGGGAGGTGATAATGGAGTGAGTTAGCCAGCCCACAGTATGTGGAATCTAGGTACAGTATGTTCCTGTAGTCTCCAGTAAAAGCTACTAAATCATACCCCCAAGGACATACAATGTACTGCAGTGGATTAGACTGTTCTTAGCACCTTCTTCTGAGTTTTTCTTAGGGTACCATAGTGCTAGTACTGATCTCTGGTGGTTTTATTTGGTTAGAAACTACAGCTAATTAGGTCTTCCAACCATATCTTTTATTTTCTAAATTTCTCTGCATGTTTGGAGATTTCTAGAGTAGCTGTGTATGCTCCTGCCTAGGAGCAGCAGGATACTGGTGAGCGCTTGTGTTTAGAACTCTGTGGAGTGTTTTAATGGCTTTAAAGTAAAAGATGATATCGATAAAGAACTTTAGATGAAACTTTAATAAATGAAATTTAGCCAGTTCCAGCCAAGCTGCCAGGAGGTTTTGGTTAAGTGGGTGGTTGCTTGGTTTTGNTTGTTGTTTTTGGTTTTTTTTTCTAGAAAAATGGAAATACAAGCACGTCAGCAGCTGAAGAGCTGTGCTTGAGCGTATCCTTGATTTCCACACCACGACTCTACCTCAAGTTAAAGAACCTTCTGTTCCTATTTCAGGTCTCTTCTTGAGCTTTGGGGTGGGCTTCAGGATAAAAAATAAGCCACTAATTTATAAAAAGGCTTCTTAGGGACTCCTGCTAAGAAAGTTTAAGGGGCTTCTGGCTGACTTGTGTCCAGTTTTGTTTTTACAAGTAATTTGTTAGGTGAAAAAGATGGTTAGGCTTGGCTGAACCAAAACTCCTGTGCAGTTAACTACAGGACCAGGTTCTTTAATAAGATGCGGCTATAAATCTTAATTCTGCTGATGTCCAGCAGTGACAATACGGTACACTGCATACATCCTTACACACAGTTTACAACAGCAGACGCCTTTGGGCAAACAATCTATGATTCAACCTTTATACTTGTGTATCTCTTTTAAATTGTTTGTCTAATAAACAAGGCTGCATTAACTAAGCTACCTTTTGTTAATTAAGCAAACGCTTGCTCTGCAGTCACGTAGCCTTAATTGGCACAAAAGCTAGTGAAAAAAATAGTAAAAATGGTTGTACAGATTATCAGGGCTTCCCCAAAAGAAAATCGTACCAATAGTACTGTCCTTAGTTTTATTAATAGCTTTTAAAATGTTTAGAGTGAGAGTAAAGATTTTTAAGCATGCTAAAGAAGTGGTTTATTAAAATAATAATTGTTTACATAGTTATCTGAAGGATTTATTATAATTATGAGCATGTAACAAATAAAATAGGAACATCTATTATTTATGTGCAATAAGCCCAGACTAACTATGAGAGTCATTGATTTCCATTGTTTGATTTCTCAGCCTTAATTTTTCTGTCAGATGGTTTTTCTGTGATGGTTAAATATGGGCTTACAGCCAAATGCGGGATGCAGAAAGCCACAATTATTCTTGCTTCATAAATGGGCAGTTTCAAACATGATCTCTTCTATGGGTTTTAAAATATTTTATCTGTGTTTTGTGCTTTGAGTCCACCTCTCCTTTCCTAAAGAAAACTTTGCATTGTGTGTGAACTAGTACAGTAGAGTTGTGAGCAGTTCTGCCTTCCTAAACTATGTTGTAAATAGCTGCTCCCAATCAGAGACACCACAGACAATCTAGTCTCTGTACTTTCAATTATGACAATGGACACTGATAATTTTCATTCAGCACTTTCACCTGCTTTTAGGAATAGGTGGGTGTCAAGTGGGGCAAAAGTAGCAGCAGCACTCAATGGGGAAGATGACAGCAGATGACGGGGGAGTGAGGAGACAGAGGCACCTGGCCCATCCTCACCAGCAATTAGGAATTTTAAAGCAAATGTAAAACAAAGTTGCATGTATGAAATCACTCCAGCAGCAAAGCAAGTAGCAATACAGCAGACACGAATGTTCTGATGTGCTCCATGAGATTTTCTGCCCCTAAAGGTGCTCTTCTTGCACAGTAGGTAGAAATGGGGGCAAGGTGTGAACAAGGACTTGATTTTGAGAGTGGCCTCTCTATATCTTCCACCAATTTAATACTATGATACCAAGGTCCAGCAAAGTACCCAAAGTATCCATGAGAAGAGGAAAATGTCGGTCTGCCTGTGTACTGTGTACTCCGCATTGTATATCCTAACTCTCTCATATCCTCTTCCACTTTCTCAGGAGAAAATTGTCTGCTTCATACCCTAAAGAGCCCCTGGCATTCCTGTCCCCCTTTAATTCCACTTTCTTTTAGATTTCCATCAGGCCATTCCCAAGGCTTCCCCATATTGATGCCATGTGTCTTCTCCAGTGCCATAAATTGTCTCCCTGCCTATGGTCTTTCTTGTTTTTAGCTATGGACAGCCTTCATACAACCATCAGTGTGAGTGTGCAGCCACTAAATGATGTATGGGGTTTGAGAAGGGACTAGGGACTAGCTTTGCATTCTCTTAGAAAAAAAGATACTTTGTAGAAGGGCCTGCCTGCCAAGCCTTGGGTTCTGCAGGGCGAACTGCTCATGCAGGGCTTGGCTCAGGGTAGGCATTATGGTCTGCCTGCAACCCTCCAAGTTGCCAAGGCCTAAATGCTTCTTTGTAAAGAGTATGTTTACTTTATACAAACTTTAGACAAGATTTTAAAAACTTGATTTTAATAAAAGTTAAAGGTTAGCTAGATATTTAATGGGGTACAGGGATGGTTTATTCTATCCTACCTTTAAATGTTAAGGTTAGTTGGTAGAGCAAAGACAGTGCAGAAATTAATGGGTATACTTAGAATGGGAATGCTGTCAGAGCCAATTTTCTCAAGCATTGTGAGTACTGCTGACGTAAAATGAAAGAATTTATGTTTTTTCATTGCTGTGCTCTTATGAGTGCCTGTGAATTTGTTGGAAAGTCAGAGATGAAGTTCTGGATATTTTTTGGAGGACACCTACAAAGATTAGGTGCAGCTTATTTCACTTTCATGTTTATAAATTGCTTCAATAGTCTTGACTCAGAGGAAACGTTTATTGAATTTACTGCTATGTTTCATGTAAAATAATGTGCCTGTAGTCTACAGCTTTTAAGGATCTAATTTTTTTTCTGTACTGTATATTGTGGAGTTGTATTCTTTCCTAATATGGTGTTTAAGAGAGGTTTTAAAAATAAATCATATTGACATTTGGATTTCATTATAAATTTCAAAGATAGGAACACATAGTTTATACAATATTTCAGCAAGATGTTCATCTGAGTAGAACACAATGAGAACAAATTTTATGGAATTTAATTATTCAAGGAGTCCAAATAGTTTTTGAGAATTTGTATATGGATGCAGAGAGAGGTCAAAATAGTGGTCTTGTGAAATCAACAGCAAACTGTTAGTCCTCTACAAAAATAAAACTGTGAAGACTATGTAAGTTACTTATGTGGGAAGCGAGTGCAAATCAGTAATCTTTCACCATTTGTTAGAGGATTTTGTAAGAGAAGAAGTGAAGAGAGTAGTTGTAACACTGCTCAATTTTAACAGTATTGGTATACAGCTCATCTTTGGCCAGTGGTATTCCAAAATATTGCTTTTGCAGCTGCAAAAGCTCAGATCAAATGGGTTTATCTAGTGCAGTTTCCTATAATAGTATCCTTGTAGCCAAATGTGTGGTATGTGGACTGGATAAGTGAATGATAAGCTGAGTGGAAAATTGGCTGGACTCTTGGTCTCAAAGACTCATGACTGCCAGTGTTATGAAGGCTAGTGGACAGGTAGCCACCAGTGACATCGCTCAGGGCTGATCGGGGCATCAAAACTTTATAATATAGAATCATGGAATCATTCAGGTTGGAAAAGACCCTTGGGATCATCAAGTTCAACCGTCAGCCTCACTTTACGAAATTCTCCTCTCCACCGTATCCCCCAACACCACATCTAAACAACTTTTAAACACATTCAGGGATGGGGACTCAACCATCTTCCTGGGCAGCCTGTTCCAATGTCTGACCACTCTTTCTCTGAAAAATTCTTTCCTGATGTTCTGCCTCAACCTACCCTATTGCAGCATGAAGCCATTCCCTCTTGTTCTATCAGTAATCACCTGTGAGAAGAGACCAGCACCAACCTCCCTACAATGTCTTTTCAAGTAGTTGTAGAGAAGCGATGATATCTCCCCTCAGCCTCCTCTTCCTCCAACTAACCAATCCCAGCTCCTTCAATCGCTCTTCATAGGATTTATTTTCCAGGCCCCTCACCAGCTTTG
>VXBJ01000197.1:37561-89342 GCA_013400055.1 Nycticryphes semicollaris | reverse complement strand
AAAAAAAAAAAAAAGCATTTAATTTATTCTTAAATCCCTCATTTTTATCAGTATGCACACTGCAACAATAGATAATAGGTAATAATGCAAGCTATACTCACCTGTAGAAAAAAATCTGATCGTTCCATTAAATAGTAAAATTAATCAAGAACTTTAAATTCTTTTTGGGGTTGGTTGTTTTGGTTTTGTGTATGTGTGTAGTTTTGCTGTTTGGTTTTTTTTATTAACTTTCTGTAGTGATCACTCTCCTTTCAAAAAATTGAGGAAGGAATAAAAGCATCTACCAAGGAAGGAATGACCGTCTATTGATCATTTATTTCACAATCCTATGAAAAATCAATTTTAATCCACTTGTACCCTTTTAGAATCCAAAATTTTAAGAACAACAGATACTCTGCTATGTGGCGTGGTGTTCTACTCAATGTGACTTGATTCTTTCCTTTTGCCTGGAAAGAGGTGTCAATACCTACATGGACTTGCATAACATTTGTGCACATCAGCACAGTGTCATTAAAGGCAGGACAATAGTGAAAGGCAGATGGACAAAATGTGAATCATTGCTAATATGAGTATAGACATAGAAGAATAAAAACAGACTAAGAGTGCTTTGAGTGCTCTTCCAAAAAGTATGCCATATAGATATGCCTCACCCTGGCCAGTTCTTTCAGAAAATTAACTAAAATACTACTAGGAGCTTGGGGGGAAACTAAAGTTTACTTTAACTTAGAGTAGAGAAAAAAGAAAGTCCTCTGTGTGCCAAAATACAGTATATTCTCAAGTCATACTTGCAAGCATTTGCACGGTTTTAGCTGCCTTCTATCTCACTGATCCTTCAAAAGGGATACGTTGCATTGCCAAGAGCCACTTTAAAATTCATTAAACATAAGTAAAACTATGAAGCCCATTTCTTCTGCTCTGTCTCTTCCATGATAAGCAAGTAAATAACCCAGTTGTTTTTAAGATACTCACTTGCTTCCTTTGTTGCTAAGATGTTTTGCTGTAGCCAAGGAACTCTGCTGCTGAGCAGTTATTTCTGTGCATTTCATTTTCCAGGGTGGGAAAAAAATACTTACGCAGTGAATGGGACAAACTAGTTTGGGTTGACTGCAGCAAGCTTGTATTCCAGATTCCAGACCTAAAAGCTATGCATTTGCTTCTTCTGAAAAGCTGTAGTAAACTAGGTCTTCCTTCCACTCTCATTTTTTTTGTGTGTGTGCGTGTGTGTTTTCCTGCACACCTTTCTTGATATGCTTCCTGTGTATAGGAGTGTGAGATCTGTGCTGAAGCTGCGCTTTCTCCTGCAGAGCACTATTTTCTCTCCTCTCTCTGATGCTCAGTTAGTGCACTCACTGAATATCCCAGGTCTTTTGCACACTCACAAAAGAACTATGAAGGTAGCAGAGCTGAGACCAGTGATATTCTCCAGAGCTTCTCTAAGATAGATATAAAATCATGGCTTCTAATACACAATAGTGTAATGCTAAGCAAATGAAACAAACTAGGTTAGCAGTCACTGGATTATTAGATAATATCTGTTGCAAGCAAACAAGTGAAAGCAAAGCTCTAGATAAGTCAAGGCAAGTCCAGATAAAGCTTGAGAAGCCCTGAGGCCTGGGTTGTCCGTGGAGTGCAAAACTTGATGCCTGGTACAAGCAAGGCCATCACTGCATCTACTGGTATACAAGGCTTTGGGCTTTTAAGCACCTCCACTGGCAACACTTTTTCAGTGTTTCTCTGTGGTACCCAAACCCACCCCAGCTGTCAACAAGGGCAGTCCCAGTGATGCCTGCTGCTGCACACTGTAGGGGACACTGAGCTTCTGCCTGCATGGATAACAACTGGTCTGTCACCAAGGTCCCCAGGCATCAGCTTTCCTTCCTCTGCTCTGTGCTTGTGACTTTACCTTCTGTTTATGGGTATGTTGCTCGCTGTAATGGACTCAAGATAATTTTGGCCAAAGGATCAGAGGCTTTTTTCACTGTATTTTAATCTAGGAGAACTGATACTATGAGGGGAGAAAATTTCATCCTAATAGAGTACAACCATACCATTTTAATATAGTAGGCTCTGTGTGTTTGGGTAAGCTTGCAGGGAGAGATGAAGGGGATGTCTAAGACAAGCGGCATCTGTGTAAATAGCACCTCATCCCTCTCTTTTTCATGGAGATGGTTTTTTTCTCTCTTTTTTCTCTCTTCTTTATTCTCCTTTTTTTTTTTTCCTTTTCTTTTTTGTCTGAAGCTGCTGTTTCTAAAGTATTTGTATTGCTTTACCAGCTACGTAAATGCTTATTGTTAGGACAGTGGATCTGGATTCCTACAGTTTTGCAAAGGAAATGTTCAGAGCAGACTGCAACTTTGGGACAGCCAGAGCCAAAGCACGCTAGTACTTGTAGCTATCAAAATTGCCACTACTGCTGGAAGTAAGCTGCTTAGGGAAAAGCCTTTTTTAAGTAAGTACCTATTTAAAACTAGTTCCTGCTTTCAATATTGAAGGTAGTAGATGAGCACTATTTTAACACACGGGACTAGTTTCTCTCTGGTGAAATGATTAATTATTATTTACACAAACAGTAAAAAAGACAGGCTGTATGAATAGAGATGTGCATGTGGCCCCCTATTTTTTCTTTTTTTTTCTCCACTTAACCACTACACTCACTGTACAGAAGCAAGATCTAATTCATAAATCAGGGTATGGTGTTAAAGTGGTGTGATGCTGTGCTTGTCAGCCCAAGAAGTTCTGCCTTGCAATTATAAAAGTGAAGTTTTACCAATCTAGATATTGTCATAAAGTTTGCAACCTGGAGAGTAGCAACATACCACCTGGTTTATTCAAACTCATACAGTTTTCCTAGTCTGCTGTGTTTTTGCAGCCACTTTGGACTAGATTGGGCTAAGAATGTCCTATCTGCATGAACTGATTCTTCTTATGAAATATATTTATCAGGAGCCTGAGAAATATACTGTTTTATATTTCTCTAGAAGAGGGGCAATTCTGTGAAGGAATGAAGAAGAAATAGTTTTCTATAAATTTGATGCTATAACTCTATAGAAAAGATGGCTCTGCTGAGGTATTTCAGCGTAAAAAGTCATTTATAAGATGGAAATAATAATGGATCTTACGTTTTGAAAATGCAACATATAGTCAAAGGATCCAAAATTTGGGAAATGGTGTGCGTGCTTCAATTTAGTCCTACTTAACTTTTATTAGTCATATAAGACTGAGGAATGTGACAAGTTATGAGGAAGTGGGCAGTGTTGGAAAGACCTTTTGAATGGTAACTTCAAACACAGTCTCCGTTCTCTTTGGTATCAGTCTATTTAGGTGTGTTATAAATAGCAAAGATAGATTGTTAGATAGTTTCAATATGAAAGAGCGGGGGCAGGACAAGGAAGTAATAAGTTATATGAGATACCAATCATATTTCCATCAACAGAAAATGACTCATGATTCATAAAAGCCTTCTTTATACTCGAATACATTGTTTAGAATTTTGTTTAAAAATTAAACAGAACATCTAACTTTTCAGCAGCTGCAACTTCCTGGCCTGATTTCCAAGGGACATTCTATAAATAAAACATATATTTCAAAGCTTGAATTCTCTTTAGAAGAGCCCATAGGCATCTTTGATAGGATAGTGTTTTTCAGCACAGCCTTATTAATTTGCCAGCTGAACAATGCTTTTGCAAGGAAAGCAATGAGTAAGAAGTGTGTTTTGAGCTGGCAAGTCAGAATAAGGCACCTTGAGAAAACAAGCATGCAAAAGAAAAAGATCTCTGCAAAATCCAAAGCAAAATTTATGCCTAGATTACTGTTCTGAATAGCAGTGCACAGCAGCATGGTGAGATTTCAGTCAATTCACCACCTGTCAGTAATCCTCTAAATAAAGGTATAAATTTCACAGTAAATCCTTCTGCAAGGCTTTCAAAGCCCTGCACATCAACAAGAAAATATACAGTGCACAATTCAATATGATCTACGGGGAAAAAGGAAGGCTAGAAGATAATCCCTCTGTCACTTCCTTGTCACATAGTCTGTTTGCACATCCTTACACAAAAGACCAGTTTCTTTTCTGGTGCCTTTGCTGACACTCCATAATACAGAATACATCACAGGCACTGGAGGGCAGGCCTTAACTAGACATTAAAGAAAAGAAAAATCCTCTCCAAAAAGGCTTTCTCACCCTTTATTATTAAATTCTGGTGTCAGGGGTGGAAGCTCACTGTATCTTAGGAGCAACTGAGCTGCCTTGGAGCCACCAGAAGTAGAAGGTTGACACATCATACAGTACTTCTTGGCAAGCTGTTTTAGCGTAGGGACATAAGACCACACCCCAGTGATATTTTTCTATTTATTACATGTATTGATATAAAATTGCTGTATTATTGGCTTGTTTTAATTGTGTATACTTAGCCAGAACAGTGTATGAGATCTGGTGCATCTCCTAACTGTAGTAGCGGCTGTATCTGTAGCATGTAATAAACAGGCCTGGTAAGACTCACCAAGGGGCACAACATACTGTGGCTTGTGTCTGTGCACTTAAGCTCTCATCCTTCCTCGCACTCCCAGACACCAACTCCGCGAAATAAGGTGGCTATATCCAGGCTGCTAACCACGAGCAGTGTCTTGCATGAGCTATCCCCTGAACTAGGGCCAAGCCCTGACTGGGAGAGTAAGCCTTCGAATGATCCATAACTGTGCCAGGGAACATGCTAAGAGAGAGGAGGTACAGATGATTGTGGCCCAGCTCTCAGTCTGTGTCCTGGCCTTGATGTGTTTACTGGAACAGACAGAGCGTGTAGCCAAAGGGGTCAGGATGAGAGCATAGCACTGAATGTTTTTAGCACACTAGGGACGTTTGCCCTGCTGGCCTTGGCAATGTTTTCTCATGCGCCACTTCTGCACATATGCTCATTCCCTTCCCCTCCTTGCTTTTTCCCCACCTGCATGCTACCTTTTCATGTACATCTGAGAAAGCTGGTCCAAGCAAAAAGCCTACGATTATACTTAGTCCTGATGGTGTCTTCTAATGACTGGAAACATTTCTTGAATTTTAATCTGCATAGCCATATGAAGACCAGGCACAGCTGGTGCAGGAGTCCCAGTCACAGACTTGGAAGAAAGGACTGAGACTACCACCCTTTAAAAAAAATATATAAATATGTTCCCAGGAATGTACAGGACTGCAGAAGGTTTCCTGCTGCCCTGCCAAGGAGCCTGCAATAGCGTGTGTACTCCTGTGTACTTCTGCAGAAATCACACAGTTTAATTTTTGCCTTGGTTTGATTCCAAGGGGATACAGAGCTCTAACCCAGGCCACCCTGTGTCACACGCCAGTGACTTTCCCACTGATGGGCAGCACATGCCTCTGGGATACAAGCACAATCTGTGCGCATAAGTAAAGAGAACCTCATTAGAGTGGAATAACTGTTATCACAAATAATAATACTGGAACTGAGTATTTTCTCTTGTTAATATGGCAGCATTGTGGGTAGTAATGCCATCACGGAAAAGGCAGTGGTAGAAAGGATGGGCTTCCTATATGGGTGACTTGGGTGAATTCTCTCTGCTTTATGTAGGTGAGTTCATCAAGTCAATAAAATGCTCCCCTGGTGGTCTATGAGTTCATGCCCTGCTGCCTTCTGGCAAGACAAGAGCTCCCTGGTGCCCAAAACATTTTTCGAAATACTGTATAGGATCTAAAATCACTGAGGTGTTGGAAAACTTTCCTAGCACTAAGTTTGCCTGTCGG
The DNA here is from genome assembly GCA_013400055.1 of Nycticryphes semicollaris. Classification (NCBI taxonomy): domain Eukaryota; kingdom Metazoa; phylum Chordata; class Aves; order Charadriiformes; family Rostratulidae; genus Nycticryphes; species Nycticryphes semicollaris. The sequence continues at coordinate 83,593 of VXBJ01000197.1, read as the reverse complement.
TGATGGTGCAAGCCTGGTGGAGTAGTAAGAATTACTTCTGTTCTGGGCCAGACTAAAAGCTGAAATTTGGGCCCGAAATCCTGTGGGCACAAATTGGTTAAGCAAGCATCATGTAGAGAAACTGTCAGTAAAGGGCTGTGTGTGCTTGGAGGTTATTTTAGTTCTTTTTATAGTTTACAGAGCAATTAATCAAAGAGAAGCTGTCTTATCAACAGAATGCTGTGATGAGGTATCTTTAGCAGTCAAAATCCAGAACAAGGATCTGGAAAACTAGCAAACAAACACAGAAACATGGACATAAAACTGTGCAAGGGGAAGAAGGCGTGCAGCTTCACAAACTCCAAAACAGGAGAGCTAGTCCTGCTCACACTGAAATCAAGGTCAAACTGTCTACTGGTTTTAAACAAAGAATTGGTTCAAAATTAAGATAATAAAAAAATTTAGTTTTAATTTCCCCCCTCACTCTCTTTTTTTTTTTTTTTTTTAAACTGTCTTATTATTTTGCTTATTTGAAAGTCTATTGCCTCCATTCGAAGAGGTTTTTTTTTTCCAGGATCAGAAATGTCTTACATTCCTCAAATCCTTATATGTCCAATAACTACTCGATGTTCCGTATCAGCCATTAACATTTCCAGATTGAAAACCTGACAATTTTAACAGAATATCCTTGGTTGATAAACCCAGAGAAGCAACTTTTTCCTGAAATGGCTGAGGTTTGAAGAATTGTAATTTTAACATTCAATGCAACAAAGGAAAATTATGCAAAATATAAAATCTATTAATAGCTAGCATAGCAAAAATAAGAAAATAACCTATAACTAAATACTTACTTGAGAACAAGTGACTACCTCAAAAAAATAGAGGTAGATGAGAACTATACAGGAAAAAGCTAGTCCAGTGCAAATGTTATTAATTCCTTTATGATGACTTATGATACCACGAACATGAGCAGCTGCAGACTTGAGAAATATCATGGGAGTTACAGTCACCCAGAATTCCAGCCTGAGTTCCTTACCTGAGTCATGGGCAGAGAAGCAGGGATTAAAAGCCTGCTGCTTCCCCGATATTGCTAGAGGTCAGATAGAAGTCTCCTATCCGTTTATTATTCTAATATCAAGTCATGGTATGAAAATGATGGATTCCATGACTTACGTAAGCTCTTGACAAGTTCTGTGTTGGAAGGCTGAGGCAGAAGGGCCAGTCTGTGTGCTCACCAGGTTCAAATGAGATCTTTTTTAATTAGCTGGTCAGAAGCTCTGGATCTATTGGGGTAGATCTATTTATTGGGGTATTACCTAATCCTCCCTTAAATATGCAAACAAACAAACAAAGCCCCTTGTTGTTCAATTCCTGGTTAGTGATTGAAACTGTTTTAAATGTTTACAGTAAACTTCATTCTAAAAGGGTAAGCAAGCTATTNGTCACATTGGCCACCCTCCAGTCATCCGGCACCTCTCCTGTTGACCAGGATTGTTGATAGATAATGGAGAGAGGCTTGGTGAGCTCTCCCACCAGCTCCCTGAGAACTCTTGGGTGAATCCCATCCGGCCCCATAGACTTATGTATGTCCAGTTGTCTAAGCAAATCATTAACTACTTCCTCCCGGATTACAGGGGAATTGTTCTGTTCTCCGGCCTTATCCTCCAGCCCAAGAAGATGAGCACCCTGGGGGTAGCTGGTCTGACTATTAAAGACAGAGGCATAGAAGGCATTAAGTATCTCAGCCTTTTCCTCATCTTTGGTTGCGAGGTTTCCCCCCGCATCCAGTAAGGGATGGACATTCTCAGTCACTCTCTTTTTGTTGATGTATTTATAGAAACTTTTTTTGTTGTCCCTTATATTAATCGCCAGGTTGAGTTCCAGCTGGGCTTTTGCCTTCCTGATTTTTTCTCTGTACGACCTAACATGAACTCTGTACTCCTCCTGAGTTGCCTAGAAGCAGGGATTAAAAGCCTGCTGCTTCCCCGATATTGCTAGAGGTCAGATAGAAGTCTCCTATCCGTTTATTATTCTAATATCAAGTCATGGTATGAAAATGATGGATTCCATGACTTACGTAAGCTCTTGACAAGTTCTGTGTTGGAAGGCTGAGGCAGAAGGGCCAGTCTGTGTGCTCACCAGGTTCAAATGAGATCTTTTTTAATTAGCTGGTCAGAAGCTCTGGATCTATTGGGGTAGATCTATTTATTGGGGTATTACCTAATCCTCCCTTAAATATGCAAACAAACAAACAAAGCCCCTTGTTGTTCAATTCCTGGTTAGTGATTGAAACTGTTTTAAATGTTTACAGTAAACTTCATTCTAAAAGGGTAAGCAAGCTATTTTTTTCTTTTTTAAAGCTAAAGTCTATAAAACAAACAGACTCCGCTTCAGTGTTCCAGGGTGGTGAAAAATGCAGCTTACTATGAAAAATCACACTAAGGGCTTTTTATTATTATTATTTTTAAAATAAAAACAAACAAATGAACCTTTTATTAGAAATACATATGCAGGTTCATTAACAGGAACAGCAAAAAAGTCAGGTGGACTGTAGGTTTTGACCCAGTGTATGAATACAATGTGAACAAACTAACCAGTTCTAGGTGTCTTAAAACTTGGGCCAATTGGCTGCCTGCATGGTTAATATGTTATATTTCCTACCTAACCTCCCATCACTTAAAATGCCTGTTGATATGGAAAGAACTTCAGGTCATTTTGAAAACACTTTTTAATGCATCTTGGCTTATAGACATATTCCTTCAGATTGTCTACACCACTTGAAGTGTGAAGGAGTGATTTTCTGGTACTGGGAACATGTAGCAGAGCTTTTTAAATAAGTAAGAAATTAATATTAACTTTAAGGTTAATTCAGTATACTCAATTCCACTTCCCCAGGCATAACGAGAGGGATGGAAAAGGAAATAGTAATGTGAATAGATGTGAACTGAGGAATTAAAATGACTTTGCAAGAAAACTCTGCAGCCAAACTGAAGTTTCTTGGTGGAAATCATTTGGTAGAGAGCTTAAAAATAGTAAGGTGGATCCAAATGGTCTCGCATTTTGATCCCAAGATTGCAATTTGATTTCATGTCTACTGTTGGAGCCTCAGGCACACACCACACTGAACCAGAGGACTACAGCAGGACCACCTTGGTTGTGCTCCAGTCATGACTTAAATCTTAATTTGCCTAAATAAAAGAAAGAGTCTTGCTTACTGATTATTGACTAAGCTAGATAAGGAAAATGAGAACATATTTATCTGTCTAAAAACAGGTAAATTATTTTTTGTTCTTATGCTTTGAGGTGACCTTATGTAAGCAAAAATGTGGGGGCTTTTTGGTTGGTTTGTTGGCTTTTTTTTCTGTTGTTTTCTTTTGGTTTTGTTTGCTTGGGGTTTTTGTTTGTTTGCTCAGTTTTAGTTTGTTTGTGGGGTTTTTTTGTTTGTTTTTTTTGACCAGACAGCATATAGCATAGTTTCATATTCATCTCAACAGAATGTGTTTAATTGGATTCAGCACTGCCATAAGCTGACAGTGCAGATTTCTGGTCTGGAGCCAGTTAATGTTTACTGTAGATGTATCTCAGGATTTTTATAGGCCTGCAAAAATGGAGCTGCTGAGGGACCCTACAAAGCAACATATTTGTGTTTCTGGTGGAATAAGTAAGCTGTAGCTTAAGGTGTATTGGATTACTTGACATGCTTCATAAGCCATCTCATGGAATAACATCAGCTAAAACCTCTCAACAGTGATTCTCCATCTCTTTCTCTTCTATCAACAGTGTTAAAAAGAGAGGAGAATTTTGGCAGCTGCAACCTCTTATTTAGAGCAGGTTCTGGTTGTCTTGTAGTGAATAGTTTATCATTCTTCTAGTTTCTGCTGTGTTTTTCTTCATAGATTTCAAATATTCTAGTAGTTTTACTATTTTGGTAGCTAAGTCATGGATTATTCATCAATTTATTACTTTTAATGTAGTTTATTTGCCCTCAGTTTAATGTGTATGCTAAAAGGGGTTTACTGCAATATGTGAGCATGCATAAGAATTATGATTACTTTTCGTGTATCAGCAGCAGTGCTTTTGTTAAGAATTTCAGATTCTGAAATTCTTAGGAATTTCTGGATCTAAACTGCAACTAAAATGATCAATAGTATAATGTCAATGTTTGGTTTGTATGGCACCTGGAGCTAACTCTGTACTAAGAGGCTGCTCTCATTATCAGCATGGTATGTCAGCTGAGAAGTTTAAGACACAAGATTGACTTCGTTCCTATGAGCTATTACTAACTCATCCTTTGTGTAACAGATTTATTTATTTTGCATGAAAATGAAAAACATTAAATGCAGAAATATTAAAATGTTAGACAATTCTGTAGTCTTGCAGATGTGTTAAATATAAAATATATGTATGTGAAGGTGCCAAAAATATCTTAGTATTGTGTGCACTGTTTATTTAGAACAGAGACACAGGGAAACAACTTTATTCCATTTTTTTCTTTTATACAAACTGGCAGCATTTTTAAAACAGCTCTTTCACGTCAGCTCTGTACATAATTGTTTTGTTTTGGCTGGCTAGTAATATTTGCTGAAATACCACTTCTTATCTTCCATCTCTTTGCTGGCTGTTGTCCACTTTTCAGCTACTCCTCTACATTATCTGACTTGTTGGACTTCTTTGGGAGATGATTTATAGCACTTTAGATTGTCTTTGTATGCTGGCTGCTTTTGTTAATTAATTTTTTTCTTAGTAGTATGTCCCGCTATTAGTAAGGAGCATTCAAATTTTTTGTCAATAACTGTGATGGTGGCTCTCAGTGTGCTGTATCTACGTGGCAGCGATGAAGGAATAAGGATATTTAGTTTGGAGCCATAGCTCTTAAGACCTTAATTACTTAAGATTTTCTTTTGATATGACAAAAAAGTTTCCATGCTTGAATTACAAACTGGACGTCTTACTGTTTTCATTCTATAACTGTTTGATGACACTTAGAACAAGAAATACCTCATACTTTGTTTTGCAGAAAATACTATAGAGAGATACGTGCTTGTTAGGAATGATAGAGAACAGTAAGGCACTGTTGTAATTTTTCTTCTGTCTTTCCTTTTTTTTTTAAAAGCTGTTTTGAATAAGAACCTGGAATCACTCGTATGTAGTCCATCAAGGCTTTTATGATCTTCAAAACAGGGAATGCTTTTTGTTCCAGCTGAAGTCACATACCACAGTGATGAGCATCAGAAGCCCTAGAGAGGCAGGAAGACAGATGTCCTATAAGGTTAAATTCTTCTCTTCTCCGTGTTGAGTTTTTCTGTAGAACATGCCATAATGTGGTTTTAGCTGCAACTCTCACTTTTAAGAGTGAACTGCGAAATCATTATTTCAGGCCATATTCTTATTGTACCTTATTTTAATTTCCGGTTTTACATGTGTTGTAAAGCTCAACAGGACTATTTCTGTTGTGAGACCTAAATACAACTTTATCATAGTGTGTTAAAAACACGATGACGGTTATTTGGTTAGCCACCAATTTCCTTTCTCATGCTCACAGTCTCAGATTACTAAACTATCATCTGGCATTCTCAGACATGCTAACTAATTGTCCTGTAGTAGACAAATAAAGAGCATATTTTACAAGTAATGTGTGGGGCGTACTAACTAATGTCAATTCATATGTTGCCTGGATACAGCTTTTATTTGTGTTTAGGGTTATCTAATTAACTGCTTAATTGTAGAGTACAGAGAACTGAAGCGTATAGTCCAAAGTCTACGCAATGGAAAAACTCAATAGACTGTAATGGACTTTGGCTCAGACACCTACTGCTATGGTCATCAACTATATTGCAGTTGCAACATAAAAGATGAAAATTAAAAGAGGATTAGATGAAGTTGAAAGAGGCTATGTGGATGGAGAAGATGTCATTAGGCATACCAGATTAATGAAAATGCATTTGTAGAGAGCATGGTTCAACATATGTCATATAGAAGAGTAAAAGAGCATTGAATGGCTGCTCAAGTAAACATTTTCAGTCTAACAGGTTAAGCATGAAGGTTCTGTGGAAGAACAACTATATGAGGCAGTGTATAATGATCTCTGCTTTATATTTGCCCCGATGTTTTTGGGATGCAAGGTGCAGGAAATAGAAAATGCCTGATATCAGCATATATTGTTCAATGTTCAATAAAGAGACAGAGGGAAGTACAGAAGGTGTATAGATAATATTTAAAAGTGAGTCATGATTCCCTCTTCATAAAATTCTAGAAACACAAAGTCTAGAGTTATATCTGATTTCTGAGGTAATTGAGGAAGATGACTGGCCTGCTGCCTTTGGTGCTCATCCTTGTGGGTGCAGAGACTTTGTCCTTGAACCTGCAGTATGAATTAAAGCAGTGGGAAACTTATGCATGGCATAGATCGATGAGCTGCCTTTTCGGAAACAGAGCCATCTGATGGGATATCAGGTCCCTGTATTTGTTTTCCAAAATGTTTTTTACAGACGTGATGGTTTACTGACTATGAATACTTCCAAAGACCTGCATAAACACGAGCTGGGAACTTAAACTAGTCTGCTTTATTAGAAGCCAAAGGCTTGCATTTGCTGTACTGAATGGAATTTTCTGCTGCCTTAATCTGACTGGAATGGAAAATAAAATGAAATTTGCAGATTTAAAAACCAAAATAAAGCATTTTTTTAGCAGTCAGTTAGCTATAGATATGAACACATATATGCACAGGTTGAACACCACATCTTTCTACACTACTCCAGAATTTTTGATCTGACACTGAAACCCTTCTGACTCGTTACAAAAGGGACGCTTTACTCCTCTGCAGTGACAATGTGCTGGATTGAGTCACAGCCTAACGGAGTTAAGGTGTTTCATGCACCACATCTTAATAAGAAAACAATCCTCAGGATGTTTACTTGAGTGTTATTTACCAGATTTTGTTTATACCAATACCGTATCAGTCTAATCCATTGGATTATTTGAAATTATGTGCAGCTGAAATACTAAATACTGAAGTTTTTCAAAAAGATTTCCTTTATTTCAGTAGAATCTGTCCCTAACACAGCTTTTACAGACTTCTATGGTAACAGCTTTACTGCCTATTACTGCTTCAGAAATGCTGGTCCAAGTTTTACAATCTTGTTTTCTTTTTTCTCTCTTTTTTCCTCCCCTCTAGATGACTTTTCAGAAGCTTCGAGTTACTCTCTGAAATATTTTTCTTGCCTCATTATTTCTTGGTGATTCTGAGCTTATCTTTGTTTTCTATTCCAAGAGTCTGGAACGCCACAATATTTCTCATTCAGTTTTTGAGGAAGAGCGGTCTGGCTGTCATGTTGAAGTTTCAGTCTCCTGTTCCAAAAATTCATAATAACTTTATTTAATATTTTAACACATCAGTGCTTCACGTAAAACAATATATCTAGTATTTTTGTAACAGTAATGGTATGGATATTTAAGGGGAGTAGGGTGCGTAAGGATATATTGTCTCCCCTTCTACAATTTGCTTCTCTTAGAAGAAAAGTTTGAAGAAAAGAAGATTTCACACAGTGCTGCTTTGTGCAGTTATCCCACAGTAATTGGAAGAAGTTATTTTTAATAAAATATTTTAGAAGAGTACCAAGTTATTCCTGCAAGCCAGTTCCTGTCGGAAGTCTTCTTTTAACTTGTTTGTTGCCCTTCTTTTGCCCTTCTCACCTCATTGGGATAATGAATAATTCTTCTTTTATTTTCTTCTTTTCTTTTTAAATTCTGTGTGAGTGGTGTCTAGCATACCGTAAATATTAACATCAAGACGCAGGAAAAGGTGTCACATAAACCTGGAGGCCAGTAGACCTGGACACATGTTGGCATGGGAAAGAACATGTCCCTAAACCCCCTTTCCATTTTCCAAGTCTTCAAGTAATTCTGGCTGTCAGATTCCTGACCTATAACAGATGCCTTACACTTACACTTTTTTGTCATGGAATAGCACAATGGAAGAGATGTTTGTATAACTTTGCTATGAAGGAAATTTAAAATATGAAAGGGCTCTACAAGGGTAGCTTTCAAGCTGCTTTTTCTCTGGTCTTTGGCCTTGAAACTCCAAATAACAAGATATAGAAAAGAATAGCGCTGTAACTTGAAAAAAAATCTCTAAGAAATGCACTGTCTTAAAAAACCAAACAGAATAGGCCCAGACATTCTGCCTTGTACACTTACTCCTTCTCAAGAAGCACTCTGGACAAATTGAAAAAGGAATAAATTTCTCTGCTTATTTCAGGATACAAACTAGACAACACAACCCCTTTGCTTTTTATTTTGGTTAGCAGCTTGGCCTCCCTTACTCCAAAACTAACCTGAACAAATATTATGTTTTAGATCATTTCAAGAGAACAAATTCCAAAGCAAGCAAAGAAACAATACACAACATTATTTTTTTTTTCCTCAAGGAAAAAAAATAGGTAATTAATTATCCTTCTAAGAAGAATAGATAACCATTTGCAGGCATTTTTTTTTTATCAACAAAAGTACAATTTACATACATTTGATTCTTTTTTTTCTTAAAGTCAGGAAGGAAAAAAGAAACCCATACACAGTAGTTTTGAACTAGCTGCAGCCCTACTGTGCTGTGTACACAGTGTAATAATATCCTTAGCAAAACAAGGAATCGTTTATACAGTCCCATGCTGCATAGGAACCCTGTAAATACTGGAATTTTACATAATGTAGAAGTGTCACGCTTTATAGAGGGTATTACGTACTTTTGCTACCAGGAATGAAGTTTTGTGGTTAGTAAAAATATTCATCTATAGACCTGTTGCTGGTATTGAGCAATATTGAATTTTAGAATACTTGTTCAAGTTCAGATCCTTGCATGTCTCTTGTTAAGCGAAATGTACAAAGAGCGATGGCAGTACTTCCAAGGGTGTTACCCTTTGCAGTTCCTTGTGATGATTCCCCCGATAAAGACACAGCAAATGCCTGCTTATTTCATGCTTCCTTTGAAAGGGAAGGGAGATAAAAGGACCCCTTACATACCCATAACTGCTCAAAAAATCTCATTAGACTTTGGCTGTGGTGGACAGCTTCCCTGGTAACTTTGAGACTCAGGTCGTGCTGTCTCTCTGAAGGACAGAAAGGTATTTTCCTGGAATTCCTGGGGGGAGTGCAGATGCCCACACATAATGGAGCTTTGGCACAGCAATCCAGCCTGGGATTGGATACGCCTTTCTCGCATGTGAAGACTGTTGGTAAAGTTTTGTGTCACTTGTTACATTTTGAGAGCTTCTCTGAGGAGCTCTGGTCTTGTTACAGCCCTGGTACAAGGCATGGTTGTCTCCAAGGGAGTATACCTAAGTGGCTAGAAGGCTGAGGGGGAGGATTGCATCCAATTGATTGAAGATTCAAGGTACATGCATCACAGGAACAAATCTCTGCTGGAAAAGGTGCCAGGCATGAGGTCTCCATAACAGCAATGCACTTGGAAGCATGTTTACCTGGCTGCGTGCAAGCAGTCATGTTTCCTTTTAACTCAAAATTTGAGCTATCCCAGACACTAGCTGGGAGTGGTCAGGAGGCATTTAGTTAAGCTCATATGTTACTGTGTAGACCAGAATACTTATTAGCATGATTCCATTAATGTTGCTGCCCTACTTCAGCATGGGGCTGTCTTGGCTCCAGCAGGTGCAGACAGTCAGTGCCACAAATATAAGAATGATCATCCCACACACCAGGGAATTGGAAATCCTGTTAAGTCCATGAACAGCAGGGAGACACAGATGGTCAGGACCTCTAAAAATCCTGATGCTTATTCAGGTTTATTACCATGGATCTCAATGCCTCATTTGGAGCTTCCTATCCCTGCTTATGTTGTCTCTGTTTATCACCTGGATATCTTCACTGTTTTTCCTGAGCAGATCTTTCTTTTTATCTCTTACTAGAATATTTTGCCTGATACTTAATCCAAAACAATTCTGCTGCTACAGTGGAAGAAGAGAGCATTGCAGTTCCCAAGGGAAAATCCTCTTCCCACGATTGTAACATGATGCATCTGAGTAAAAACTCAAGCTATGCCTTTTTAATTTGACCCAGCCTTACATTACGCTTTCCTATATAACATCCTACCTCATATCACTCTTCTGTTTTTGCCTTCCTGCCTGCAATGATCTGCTTCCTGTGAAATTCTGTCATGTGAAGTCTCCCCAATCCCGACACTAAGAGTGAGATCACATTGAAGCGTGAACGTGACACACATATCACAGACTCTCAATGTTATATGTTGCAGAGTGAGAACGCTCTGTTGGGTAGGTCAGCTGTGTTTTTGAAACCATGAAAAGTACAGAAGAAGAAGACCAACCCATTTGAAATTTATTTTTGTTGTGATACTTTTTGGAGGCTTTTGGACCCATCTTCAGCAATAAGACATGTGGGGAACCCAGCTAGTTAGAAACGTAGGGCACTTTCACACTGTGCATTAGGAACTGAACACAGAATCAATAGCATTGTTTTCCTCGTCCATAAGGTATTTGGGACACAAGGATGCAGGACTATTTGCTCTGCATTTATGCCACACTACTACTATAGTAAACATAAATAAGGAGAAATTCTGGGCTTTGGTTCTGGTCCTCTAGTGGGCTGATGTGCCCCCTTAGAAACACTAAGCAGCATCCCATTCGCCCAGGGCTTGAAATGGAGATCTTCATCACAGAGTAGTGTCTGATCTCCAGAATTAGTGTTTACTTTCATGTGAGACAGATTGAGTCTCTATGAATATTTGTTTTCCACTCAGCATCTTATGACGTGACAGCACAATAAGGAGAGCACTGATGAGCCGTGCTGGATGTTATTTTTTCAGGACTGGAATGTGAATCTAAGCATGTATTCAACAGTACACTAATATACCCAAGTCAGAAGATGTTGTGTTCATTATAGCCCTCACTTGCAGTGCTACGTTGAGAATTACTTAGTTTCCCCTTATTTTCATTTTTTAACTGCTGAGTAAGAACAATATTCTTTCACTGTAAAGTGTTTCGATGGAATTTCTCTAAGGACACTTTGGATTTATTGTAATACTGGACTTTGGATATTGCTCTAGGGAGGGTGTATTGATTATGTAAAACAGACCAAAATTTAGTTATGCTAATGGACTGCACTCTATTAAAAAAACCTGAGAGGTGTCTTGGGACTTTGGACAGTTGCTCTTATACTTTTGAGCTGGCTTGAAGATGACACAATAAATCTGTTGAGGTCTTCAAGTGCTGGGTTGAACATCACGTGCTCTTGATAATTTTAAGGATGGGTAAGTGGAGACAGACATTGTTACTCTCTGAAGAAGAGTGGGATGACAAGGCTATGTTCTTTTCACTGGAGGTGTCTATGCTTGTTTCTGTCCTTAGCCTTGTACATAGAAAAACTGTCCTCAGATATAGGACCAGTTTTTCTTGTACATAGAAAAACGGTCCTCAGATATAGGACCAAGTGGATCCTTCTAGGATCCTTCAGTTTTAAAAGATGATGACAAAGATGTTCCTTTGGGCAAGTAAAGAGGTAGCACTAGTTTGCTGTCTGCCATCTAGCAGGGGCTGGTTGTACCTGATAGCTCCAACAGTGCCCAGGGAATGCTCAGAAGGACCAAGATGACCATAAATTTGGGGTACTCTATCTCTTTGCAGTGAGATAAGAAGGGAAATATGGGCAAGCATTCAGCCTAGAGCCTGAACAAGTTTGAATGTCGTTTCCCACTGGCGCAGAACAAAGGGCTGAGGTGCAGCAATCAAAGAATTGTCTCTGAGTCAGGATCTTCCAAAGACCATAGACTAAAATACCCACTCTGAATGCATAGAAGCTCTGAAAAAACTTAGAACCTAAACCCATGGCTCAATTCTGTTTCAGAAACAGTAGGTGCCTGCCTAAGTGAGCATTACACTGTTCCTTGATTTTTCCGCTTTGAATTCTGGACAAAAGTGCAGAGCTTCCACAAATAAGATATTCATAGCAAGCTGAGATCTCAGAGCTGGAAGACATGTGAAGGAATTACCATGGTCCTGAAGAAGGAACCTGACCCAGTCCCAGAAGGCAGTGATATAAAGACAGAGCATTTGGTTTCATCAAACAATATGGGTAAATCTCTGGCAGAAGGCTTTCCAAATTTCACAGGTCAATTAAGTTATTTTTTTTATTTTTAAACCTAAAAAATTATTTTAACTAACATCCTACTGCCAGAGTAGCTTAGGACTAGATATAATGGGAAGTATTAACTTTTGAGCTGGTAATCTGAGTCTTTTTTATAGTAAACAGAGGAGAGAGGAAGGCACTTAGTACTAGGTTTGCCTCGTTTGATCCATTTTAGATGAGAGGAATCACACCTTAGAGAAACACTCAGAAACACTGAGAAGTCCAGCTGAGAGTCTTAAATACAGACATATATACTTGTACAGATGTACTCCACTGCAGATTGTGATTGACATGGATTTTCTCCAGTGTTTTTCCATAGCTTAGCCTTTTGGACAGAGCTTTCTCTGCCCTTCTGCCTCTCTCAACAGGAGAGTTATTTTCTGAATGTTGACTATGAAATAGAACATTGTCTATAAAATTACTGGGACAGAAAAGCAAATTAAATCTATTTGAACAGCTCTGTCAAAATCAAATGAAAATCATGCCTTCACAAAACATGTTGCTTTAATGGATATTCTAGAAAGGGAATGTTTCTTGATTAGTGTAATGAAGTAGCTTTCAACAGAGATTCTTCTACAACTCTATTAGCAAGAAACAAAGCAATAGAAAGTTTAGCAAGTGTATAATACAGAGGTTAGAATGCTGTGTTGTTCAGCAGATATGTTATAGGTAAACTCAGTATGGGTATAATTTAAATATATTCTTGGTTTCACTTTTTTTGGTTTAAAATTATCTGAATAATACTGTCCACTTACATAGCTGAGAACCACTTAAACCACCCTAATTTGTTGAAGTGACAGAAACCTTTTAAGTGCAACCTCCCACACATGTATCCATTCATATTATTCATTAACATGAATTTATAATTCCACCTAGAAAACAATACTTTTCTCCTCAGATACCAAAGATGATAAGCTACTGAAAAATAAAATGAGGTTGGGTTTGTTTTTTTTTTCTTAATGGTACTTCCTTTATGAGTGTGTTTCGATGATTACACCAGGACAAACTTGCTCCAAGGTAATTACAGTAACTGCTTTTTTGTTTTATAACTCTTTAGGGTTTGGCTTTGCATCCTTAACGTTATAGAATGTCAGTTCTGCATGTAATACACATCCTGCTGTCAGTGTGTGCGCTTGCTGCATAGCTCCCACACACCGGTTCCCGGTCAGTGACTGAGTAAGCCACTTCTTTTTTTAATTCTCCAAACTCCTTTAAGCTCCCACTCCTTTCTTGTCTCCCAAGAGGTCTCGGCTTCCCTGTGGCATTCTCAGCAGCTGAGGTTAGGTGCAAGAAACAATTAACATTTTGTCAAAAGCGGAGAGGTGATTTTATGGTGTTTTGAGATAAATGTAAAAATGTGAAGTAGTTCAGATTTTGTTACTTGTGGAGCCAGATTAGAAGCATATTGCTCTAGCAGCAGCTGGTTTGAACTGCAGAGAATCTGTCACCATCCCAGTAACAGCACTGTAGCTCCAGCACCCTCCCAGGTGGAAACAATCAGTATCAGGGATTTCTATACCCTGTTTAGTCTATGCTTTTTCACCTCTGGTGTTTGTGTTTTTTATCACTCTTCTGTGTTTCTGAGAGCTGGGACATTTGTATGTGTGTTCCCTGTTATCTGAGAAGGAGGTTCAGTGGGAAAAAGTCAGTCAGTCCGGGCTGGAGGAGAGGCCTCCACACATTTCCCCTCTGCCTGAGGTCTTGTGGGGACTGTGCTCTCCTTCAGAAGACAAGGAAGAGGGGGGAAAATGCTGTCAGGCTGCAATGTTGTCTGAGGGACATGAGTGGGGACAAGACTTGATCTTTTTGAGTTGAGTTTGATTTTAGAAGAACAATTGTCCCAGGGCACTGCAGGGGTTGGAGTGTCCCTGCCCGCCTCCCAGGGCTCTCCACACCCCATTTCAGCCCCCCTGGGGCCATTAGCCCCTGCTCCAGTGATACCGCAGCAGGGCTGGTCTGCAGCTCCCCACAATCCTGCCCAGCCATGGAGACCCGGAGCTGGGCCCACCCATGGGCCCATGTCCTGGCCTGTCCTCAGCCCAACCCCATGGACATGCCCCACGCCCAGGTTTGGGTCTGTCCCCAGTGCCCCCAACTGACCTGCTCCTGGCTGGGGCAGTGAGATGAGCCCTGGCTGCTGGGTCCTGACCAGCTGGCTTGTTGGGGCCCACCATCACTCCCAGCCCCAAAGAAGCCACTGGCCCATGACCAGCTGTCCTGGGTCAACTTTTTGAATATTGGTGAATTAATGCCACCATGAATGCAGGTGGGTAGAGAAGTCCTCTTGACCTGAGTGCAGATCAGAGACATCCATTGCAATTTCTTCATGCACAAATCCACTCACTTTATTATTGAAGGTCAGTCAGGCTGGTATCACTTACCTTTGATAAATCCATGTTGACAGACCTCAGAAAGTTTCCTCTCTTCTATACATTCAGAAGTGGTTTCCAAGAGAACTTACTCCATGATTTTTCCAGGAACTGAAGTGAAGCTCAGGAGCCTACAGTTTTCTGAAGAACTTGAAAGAGGAGTCCCCAAAGGACTGCTCTTTCTTTGAAGGTGAGCACAAAGTTTGCTTTTCTCTAGTTGCTAGGACTTCCAATGATCTACATGACCTTTGAAAGACAATAAAGATGAGCCACACTGTGACAGTGGCCACATTTTTCAACACTCTCAAAGACTGATATCAGTTGAGTTCTCACAATTAACTACTTATTCAGCCTGTACCTACTGTGGTATTTTTCTTTCCTCCTTGATCCTTGCCTGTAGAGGAGGAAGAGACCTGGAAGACCTTATTGGCAAAGACAGGAAGAGAGAAGGCTCTTATCTTTCCAATGTCTCTGAATTACCTATTCCTTTCAGTAATGGGCCCTTATTTCCCTTGTTTAGCCTTTGATTTTGGCAACTACATGCCCCAGAGGTTTCTCAGGAAAGCTCAGTTTTGAGCTCGACTGTCCCTCTAATTTTAACTGAAAAAGTGTCAATATCTTCATTCTCAGAGTCTTCTCGAGTGCTTTTTTTTGGAATCTCAACAATTCCTTTAACCTACTTTTACATATCTGTATGTAAAAAGTTGCTGTACTGTCTCACAGCAGCATTCTGAATTGATTTAAAGGGATTTCAGAGCCTCAACCATAAATGTCATGGAAGTGTTTATAGTGTAAGTATTTTCTTATAGTGCACCTATTCCAGAGCCACAATCCTAATTCTGCCTAAGGAAAAACTCTTTGATGCCCTCCAGAAGGAAATTGTCTGTAACTATGTGTTTCAATATGTGCATTCAAACAATACAAAATAGAAGATTTTTTTAAAAAAAAAAGATGGTTTTATATTTGTGTTTAAAGATGGTAGTTATAGTTCCCTTGAAACATGTGTCTTCTCTTCCTGTATATTCATAGACTAGCCTGATAAACTGTTATTCTGTCTAAAAGCTTTGTTCCTTCCAAATACCAGAATTATCTCATTATTGTGTATGTGGGCACCTGTTACAAATTATTTCTAATGACCTTAATTAGGCTTATTTCAAATTTGTAATTATTGCTTTTCAGCTTTTATTTAGAGTCAGATTCCCGTGAATTTGTCAGAAGTTGCAGAAGTGGTAAACAAAGTTCCATTCACTTAAAACTGCTGCAACAGCTGTAAACAATATGCACTACTCTCATAATGTTATTCAAGTTCTCTGCCTGCCTCAGTGTTTTAACTGCTTGAAGTTAAAATTTTAAAGTAACTACCTCTTTACTAAAGCATTGCCAAAAATTAGTGTAATAGCTACCTTCTTAATGGTCAAAGAGTGCAGCCAAAACCAACAAACTTGTTCACTAAAGGAAAACATGTACATATTGATATTAACTGTAAAAACATGTTATTGCCTATTTTCTTAAATAGTGTTAGGCTTTTGTCTTCCTTTTAAAATACTACGTTGAAAATCATCCTGTCTTTCTTTTTCATGGGTAGTCATGTGTACAACAGTGGGCACATTTTCAAAAACCTGTGAAGTGCATATATACTGGCAGAACAGAGGCATATTTTAGTACTGGTCACTCATTTAATCAGCTTGACCCTTGATGGTTCTTTTCCTTTTTTGCACAGCTCTCTCCTCAGAGTTAAGAGCAAATTTGGAATGAAATAATGGAGGTCAAGTTTTGATCATCCCTTCAACTGAAAGGAGAGCCTGCTGTAAAATGTTGCTTCTGTCTTATTATATATCCCTTATTTCCTGTACATCAAACACTGTATACTGCGGAACTTCAATTTTAAAGGCTAGAGACATGCTGTGTCAGTAAAGGTCAGAACAACACTAGCAGAGCTTTATGGTCCTTCCATCCCTCTTTATGTTCCTCTGGTTTCCTTTGCCCATTACCTTCGGTGAGGGAGGAACGAAGGCCTGGATCACGGGGCCCTTACTTCAAGCGTAAGGAATGTGACTTTCAAAGTTCATCCAAGTATGAGCTACCAAGATACAAAGCTCTTTGAAGTTGTAAACTTTCAGCCAGCGGCACTTTATGCCATATAGCTGTACCACTCACCACAATGTGGACCTCCTCATTCCTGGAGAACGGGGGCAATACCGCAGAGCTACGGACAGTACTGAAAATTTACCAGAATTACATAGCATGTGTCTTTTGTGTCTTTTGCTACAATGTTGTGAAGGACTGTGTGAGAGGCCGGAGAGGAATGAACCAAGCCTTTTGCGTAAGCAAAATTTTCTGATAGAGTCAGCAGTAGTTTTATCTCTACCATGATTAAGGAAACATTATCTTAGTAAATGTTTCTTGTTGATTGCACCAGTTTATAATCTTGCTCAGCGAAATATCAAAGCCCTTCAAAATGTTTCTTTCAAGCTCATTGATGAAGCAGAATGCTAGGGAGTGAAATAGAGTGGCCAGACAAACTTTTGTGTATCGAAGGTACTTTGTATATTAATTTAATTTGATTATCGCTAGTCAGCACTCATTAGTAGGTTATATATATTTCAAATCCAACTGACTAATTGGTAATTAATTGGACTCTAATTTCATTTCATTTACACGTGATTGCCAAACTCCAGGAGTATAACTTGCAACCAAGAGTACTTTTTCTCCAGGATGGGGAATTAGAGTAACTTTTAAAAAATCCTGCAGAAAAGTTACTACTGAGATATTTGTTTGTGGATTAGAAATATACTGTGGTTTTGCACGTTTACTGTGAGACATGGTCAGCACCAATTTAGGGGCAGCAGTGGAGTACTGAGTGTGGTTAACTTTTTGTTAGCCTTCTCGTTTTACAAATCCTTTCAAAATGAGTTCCTGTATAGTTTCATTACAGCAAAGAGCAGTTTCACAGATAGATGTAAGAATTTTTTTCCACAGTAGCATTTGCTACATTTTACTTATGTTTCTTTTTCTCATTTGAGTCAAACAGGACTTTAGTTAAACAGCCTTTTGTTCAAACTAATAGTATATGGTGATTTAACCCTCTGTATTCCAGGATTTGTGCACCTTTCCTACCATCTGATACCTATAGACCACAGTGAGCCTTAAGTTTGTTTGTTATAGGGGTCTTTTAATTTTTATATAACATCTATCCTTTTGGGTTTTTTTGATCTTAAAAGATGTATTTTACATACTTGAACTTTAAAACCAAGGTGTTTATAACTTTATGTCATTGAGACTTCTTAAATATAAATGTTTACTGTATGCATTGCAGCTTAGAGAGAGAAAAGTAACTAAGTAGCAATTACTGATAGTAAAATATTTCCCTTTAACAAAGGTTTTCTCTAATGATGACAGCAATTACAATGTTACAGTTACATACATGCCAGGACTTGGATTTTCAGCCCTGCTATCACTCAAGATATTTAGATTTCAGACTTTTTTTGTTTGTTTGTTTTGGTTTGGTTTTTTTAGGATGATAAATCTGACTGTGCATTTTTCATGGTGACTGGACAAAGTAAACATGACATCAAAGTATTTTGTCACCATCTCAACATGTTGGTAAATAGCAACAGAAGCGTGGTGTGGAACAGATGGATGTTCTCACTTGTTTAGCAGGTGAGTAATTCCTCTGCACATGGAAGGCTTCCAGCTCAGCTTTGTGGCACTGCAGTATAGTATAGCATGCAAGGCAGAACATGGATCTCTATCTGTCTAGCTTACTGGGAAAATAATGAAAAGTAATAATCAGTTCATGCACAAAAAAAAAAAAAAAAAGTGATCACCTGGACAGGGAAGGAATCCAGATAAAATATCTGAAGGTATCAGTTGGTGAGCAACAATGTAATGGACTATTTCTAGTATGTTTTCCACTGAGAGATATTTGACTATGTTGTCTTGAATTATTAGCTTGCTAAATCAGTATTATTTTCAGATAATAATGTTTCACAGGAAAATGCATCCTGTTCAGAGGAGAAAAAAAGAAGCCGGAATTCTTGTAAATCTGCTCGTTTTATGAATTGTTTTTGGTTTGTTTTTTTTTTTTTATTGTAAGTTCTCTCAGGTTTTATTTTCTTATTTCAAATTTCATGGACTAACAAAAAAGTCTGATTGTGGGCTTTTCACAGTCACTCATTACCAAAGTGATTAAACACAGGGTACCACAGTTCAGTTCTTGTCTGTTCAGTTCAGTTCTTGTCTGTTAAAGTTTAATCCTGAGCTGCTTAGTTGTTCTGTTACATGCTTTGGATTACTGATACCATAAAGCTACATGGCATCTATTAAAATTAAATTGTAACAGACTGATAGAAATACTGTCTTGAAATACTAGGCAGAGTTAAGACCTGGGGTCTGTTAATGTGAATAATTACTATCTCTAGCAAGTCAAATGTCTCTGCTCACACTATCAATCACAGCTCAGTTGAAGGCTTGCAGTAGACTGGATGTGTAGGCTGAGCTGCTCTGCAGGATGTTCTTGGGAACTGCTTTATTTCTGTGAAAGCTTCAGATGATGCTGTTTTCTATGTTATTTGTTATTAAAAGAAATAACCAAGCCCAAACTCTACCAACATAGAAATAACCTGGAATGTGAAAGATCAGTGGGGTCCAAAATCTCAACAAAGTCTTTCAAATTTAGAACTGAGGTGCTACATCAGGACATATTACAAAGGGCTCTGGCTCTGTATTCAAATATGTGTAATTGTATACAAGAAGATATACTCAAAGTGAAATCCACTGAAGATTACCGTAGTAGTTACTGGATGACCCTGGCACACAGTCTTAAAATAATTGATTACCCCAAAAAATAATCAGGCAAAATACAATAGCAACTCTAGCAGCCCCAAGGATATAGGGCAAGGTATACGATGTATTGGTCAGTATTAACAATAGTGAAGTAAATCCTTAGAAATGTTATGCAAGGTGGATCATTTAGAAATGTATAGCTTTCTTTTGGGCTGAAAGGTCTATTTGCTTTGGAACTTGAGAGTACAGTTTAGTTTTCTGGTTTTAGAGCCTGAAGATACTGGGATGGAAGTCCTGCCTTCCAGATTGCTCCAAAAAGAAGCAAATGTTTATGATAATTTTTTGTCCTGTTCGTGATGATATAACATGGTAACTTAATTTAATAGGACTGTACTGATCCTTCCTCCCAAAGTATAAGCTCTTGGGACTGCATCGCATGGTGATGCTGTCAGTGGCGCTGGGGGCAATTCTGAGTAGGTATCACGTCTAGGCAGTTCTAATATTTGCTGTGGTTGTATTTACAAAATATGGTCAATAAGAGCTGGCATATGCACATGTTCAGGCGCAAAATCTACAGGAGAATGAAAGGAATGAAAGAACTCGCTGGCAGTTTGACTGCTTTGGTAGCAGAGTTATTTTTTGGATTTTGTTGGCTGGTGGTTCTTAATTTCTTTTTTTTTCTTTTTTTTTTTTTTTTTTTTCCCTGCAAACTACTTACTCCAGCAAGATAAACCATCTACAATCAAAATCGTAACTTTTGAATGGCTGTGAATTTACCAAGAGCCTAGCACCCAAGAGGTACCATTCAGAGTGGTTTGTGTTATGATGCCTGTAACAGAGTAAATAGTTTACTTTAAAGATGCACCCAAGTGTCAAAGCCCTCTTAGGAATGAAAAAGCACACATTGCTGAGGACAAACACAGAGTCTTGTTTCCCAGCTTTCAATCTTAAACAGAATTTGAATTGCAATCTGGCCCCAGAGGAGTAGAAAAAGACTAATGGTATAACTCTTAGAAAGCGATTTCTAAGAAAGGATAAGGGCTGTATTCCCATGAGTTGTCCATTGCTGGAGGTTTTCCTTCTAAACCTAATTGAAAGACACTATTACCTAACCCTAAGGAAAGTGGAGAGGAGGGTTGTTTGTTAGGATGAGTTTCTCTATTCTTTTGTTTGTTTTCTGCAATAAAGCTTGATTATTCAATTCGAGTCAATCAGTCAATCTTGAGGAGTTATTAGACATAGTGGGAAACAGAGACAGGAATACCAAGGCATTATATGGGACAGAATACAGGAAAGGACACAGTTTAAAATTCAGACATAAAAGAAATAGCTGTAAGATGCACCCCAAGATGCAGCTGCAAAACTATACCAAGCATGTTAAAGGGCAGGCTTTTTGAAACATCACAAAAAGCTCTTTAATTGGTGTGACTTTTTACAAAGGGCTGCGTGAAGTATCTGATGGAGAGGACAGAAGTACAATACTACAATGAGTCTGGTACAGCTGGCAGCCAGGTCAGTTGAGTATGCATTGCCTATTGGAGTTATCATCTACAGGACAGAATATTATTGTTGTTGCTAAGCAGCTTAAGTAAATTGAAAGTGAGGTGGCAACAGTGCCATGAAAAAGCAGATGCAGTTATTCTGATATGCACTACCACTTTTATGAGCTTTGTGCATATTAAGCAATCCAAACCAAACACAGATATTTACATAGTAAAACCATTAAGAATAAGGAATGGCTGCTGATTTGATCTGAGTTTTCTGGTACAGATTCAGGGCACCAGCATCCTAATGTCAAAAGGAGAACAAGCTAATTGTTGAGTAGGGCTTTACTGGATGAGAAACCACATAATATGTGACCTACAAAATATGTTTTTCCACCCAACCTCGGAAAACATAAAAGCAGGGTTCCTAAGGCAAAGGCCACTAGCTGGTGTTTCCAGAAGAAATGAGGAATATTAAAAGTGACTTTTTTATGCTTCAACTCAGTTTGAGAAAGGATCTTGCTGTGCTCTTTTTGCTGGTTTGTGGGTTTTTTTGGTTTGGTTTGTGGTTTTCTTTATTTTTGAGAACACACCCCAGGACTGTTATTA
The DNA here is from genome assembly GCA_013400055.1 of Nycticryphes semicollaris. Classification (NCBI taxonomy): domain Eukaryota; kingdom Metazoa; phylum Chordata; class Aves; order Charadriiformes; family Rostratulidae; genus Nycticryphes; species Nycticryphes semicollaris. The sequence goes on along the minus strand of VXBJ01000197.1, from coordinate 62,217 downwards.
ATGGAAATATAGGGCTCAGTTTCTAAGAGAAGTAGAGATCCCACTAAAGTCTTAATACTCTGGGCTCTTGTGCTGTTGTCTGCTGCCAAACTTTATTATTTGCACAGTCATGGCAAGTTTTTGAGAAGTAGAAATGATATTACTGACAGATGGATTTGTTTCTGTTTAAGGACAGATGCTTTTTATGCAGCGTTTATTTAGAACTATGGATTTTTGAATGCTTGTTTATGAAAATTTAAAACAGCAAATTAACACTTTTTTCATAAAAACATGTTTCTCTCAGCAGAGTCTAGTTTTCAAGAACCTCACACACTTCCATCACATACCATGTAACTAAATTATTTACATAGCCAGAATTTTTAAGATATTCAAATACCATTTAGGCAAAATAAATGTTTCTTGAAATAAAGTAAGAAATCCTCATGCATCCTTTGCTTATAGATGCATAAGTCTTCCAATTTCTTCTAACAATAAAGATACCACAGTAAAACTTGTATAATGAAAATGCATATTTTTGTTGATGTTCTGACAGTAAGACCAGTAGCAAGATGTGGAAGAAACTCACTCAGCCATCCTAAAGTTTGAACAACACGATATGAACAGTGGGAGAATTATAAAATAACAATGGGGATTCATCACAGTTGTTTGGGTGTCATCTCCCAATATATTCTCTGTGTCATGGGTCTGGTTAGCGTGCCTTGCATCTTGGTCTCGTATCTAGATTGAATTCTGGTCAGTGCCAGCTTCTGCCATAGCAGAAGGTATCCAGATAAAATGCCAACTTTGAAAGTGCTGTGCTGCATCAGAAAGGAAATGTAAACATTTCAGGTCAACTGAAAAAGAAAAAAAACCAGCTTTATTTTTGGTTTAAAAAACCCCCACATTTTCCTTTTGGTTTTCCTGAAAAAATATTTTTAAAAAATAACTTTCACTGCAGAAAATTCTATCTGGCTCTTAAAATGATATGCACTTCAAAAAGTAATTCTGTCTTCTGGTAAATGACAGGTCCGGTAACACATCTTAGGTAGCATAGCTGGTTGGTACCATTCCTGCAACAGAAGAAAGGTGGCTTTTACGAATTTTAGCTGATGTTAACTTCATGCATGACAAACGCAAGATCAGGCTCACAACCTTCTTGCAAATTTCAATGGAATGGGAAGGTGGTTAGGTGTTCTACTATTATAGAACTACTACTATTATAATGTATATAGTATACTACTTCTTTTGTGTGATACATGTGGATTTATACTGTTTCCTAATATAACCTAAAAGTTTTGGCTGGCTAAGCTTAATTTCAGTAAGAACAGCTACCACTGAGAAGACAGAAAACAAACAGTAACAAAACATGTTCTCTAAATCTAACTAGTAGGTTCCAAACAACAGTTAATATTAAATGACACTTTCAGCCATGAGGTAAATAGAAATGAATATGCCTGTGTCATAAGGAACACCATAGTTATACTTGTGAAGCCCAAGTATGTATCTTGGTATCTTGGCAGTAATTCATCTTCTGGTGACTGTCTTAGAGGTTTCAGTAGAACATGTGGCTGAAGCCCAGTTGCAAGATGCGTGATCAGAATAACTTATAATATGTATGTAGTGTTTATCAGAATATAAATATACAAAAGATAAAACATGCAAACAAAAGATCAAATACACGGACAGTCAAGTAAGCTATGCTGCCTGAAAGCTAAGTATCTTCAAAGAGATAAATTATAAGGCAAGTAATTTCAGAACACAATAAATGATAACCAGATTTATAAAATAGTTTTAGGCATTGTCAGCTCTCATCCTATTGCATTGACTTTCAGATGTATAAGGAGCAGCTACTTTTTCACGCTGGTGTAACTTCAGCAGTTAATTGGGAAAGATGAAGAAACACAGGTTGCATAGAAGGGAATTAAACCAATTACAGAGAGGGTAAAGTTAAATAACTGCATGTGTGATTGTTTGATATGTGTTCTGGGGAGAAGTGGTTTTGCTTTCTCTTTCACCCCGTCCCTTATAATTCTTTATAGGGAGATGGCAGAAGGCATACTGCTTTTTTTTAAAATTTTGACCAAGAAGCAGTGCTTAGTGAAAGACAGACAAATCTGTCTTTGGCTAAATTATGAGCCCTTGGGTTTGATTCAAGCTCTTGCTCCACAGGTGCTCACACTCTGATAAGAGAGGAGAAGAAACTTGATATACTGAGGAGGGGCCATTTCTTCCTCCTCCTTTCAGGAAACTCAGCTTTTCTTTAGGGAACACAGGTACAGCTGTTGCTCGTTAAATGGTTGCAGGGTGTTGGCGGTCAAATCAGGTGCCATTTTATGACAGTATTTCCTTACTGTTCAAGATTGTGAGCAAGTTTTAGTTGAGTTGCTTGCACTTCTTGGCCTGGGTAATCTGGATAGCAGTCCAGGTGCTATAAAGGATGGTGAGTTAAATCTTAGGACCTCAAGAGGACATTAATTTCTCGCTTGGAACTGGAAACAATGCATAGTCAATGTGAAGTTCTTTTATTCATTGTGCCTTGGAAAGGAGATTCTAGAGAAAAGTGTTCAAGAGGGGATTTTGTTGTTATTTTTAATGTCTTATTGCTGATGTGTGTTCTAATCAAGTCTTTTCTAGAGGGTTTATTTTATCTACTGCATTTATACATTGGGATGGTTCCAAGGCCAGTAAAAATGTTACTGAAGAGTAAGTGTTTGAGATCTCTTTCATCTATGCTTGAATTCACCCTTTGCTTTTTCTCCTGAATGGCTACATCCCAGTCTTTTGGGGAACATCTGCCTACTCCTGATAGACTGAAAATTGGAACAAAATTTAATTTTTCTCTCTCTGATGAGGAGTGTTTCCTTGCATGTGTGTGTAGCTTGAGAATACAACCAGGTCTGCAGCTATCTTTGGGTGACAATGGACAAGCAGCGGCCAGGAGAGCTTTCTTCTATTTGAATGTGGCTGAAGTTGATATGTGGCCTTCACTCTTGGCTGTCAGCTCCCTCCCCCCTGATTAGGCCTCTCTCATCTGAGAGTGTAACTGTTACAGGCCTTTCTGCTTTCGACTGTCTTAAATATATTTGGAAGCAGGTAGTTATTAGCTGAAGCCTTCCCTGATCATTATGTCATAAAATTTGCTAACTCGGATTTTCAGTGGATTCTGAGATGTTGGTCTTGCTCTCGAAGCTCCTATATAATTTGATAACTGACTAACCCTCTGCATGACGTTTTTAAACAGAAATCCTGAAACGGTAATCTCTTTGATTTGAGAGCACCTATGAGCATCGGTGGACTTTGACATTTCTTCTGGTCTCATGGGCTTTTTTTTCCACTTAAGATATCATCAGCAATATATAAGGGGGATATTTGCTGCTGTTGGTTTACAGGAATATCAAAGATGCCTAGAGCACAGGATAAAGGTTTGCGTGTCTTCTCTTGAACCTGAAGAACAAAAATAAATAATTGCAAATCAAAATGTACAAACCAAACTATGCTTTTAAACGCTTTTGGAATGCAACTTTAAAAGCGGAATTGTGCTTAACATTCAAAATATGGCGCATAGTCAATATAGCCACTGCAAAGTGCATGTATAGGTGTCAGTAAGTTCAGCAGCACAGGATGAGGTATCCTAAAGCTTTTCAAAGAACAGCTCTATGTCACTTTTGACGGACAGTTTTTACTTTACATAGAACAGATTGGAAAAGTCAGTTTAACAAAGTGTCTTTGGTGTGCACAGCTCCAGGTTTTTTGTTTGCAAGTTTGAAAACAAAATTCTAAAACTTACCATGATTTCTTTTTCTGTTACATAGGAAAAAAAATAACTGTAATGAAATTTTTGCAGGTGGTTAAAATAAGCAAACAGATATGATCTGAGACTGAAACCCTAGAACTTCCGAGTTGAGGTGTGTGTCCGATTTCAAGTTTGCCGTTGATCTCCAGCTATGAAATGGGAAGGTAAAGATCCATAAATGTAACTCCCCAGGTTTTGTAGATGATTGGTTTGGCTTTGATTTATACAGAACTGTAGATAGAAAATCTAGTAAATATGGAGACCTGTAGTTGGATCCAGGATACCAGTTACATGCTAAATTCAGTGGGGCTTAATTGTCAGCTTTGATCATGGGATAGAGGCCAAATTTTTTTCTTAAATTCTTACATAAGTAGACTTTTAGAAACCTCATTGTCTGTGTTCTGGAACTGAGTAGGGTCCTATTTTACTTTGTAGATGGAGTGGAATTATTTCAGGAGGACCTCTATTCTGGTTTTTGGCTTGGCTCAAGAGGCCACAGACTCAACCCAGTGACATTTTCTCTGTATGTCTGTAAAACAGTAACTTCTGAACACCACATCTGATTGATAATGTTTAAAAGTTCAGGGAAAGTTATATTTTTTGATAGCCAAAACCTTATTGATTTCACAGAAAAGCAATAAGACAAAATGGGAGACATCTGAAGCTTCTGCTTTCTCTCAAGTACAGCTGGAGTTTCAGTCTTTTTGAGTCAAAGACCTGGTTAATGGTTCCTGTACAGCAGAGTAGAAATACCATCTCCTTCCAAGTTGTTTAACAAGTTAATATTCTGATGAACTTCCTCCTGTGAAAGTATCAGTGGTGGGAGATGAAGTGGAAAATGGGAGATGCCAGAAAGTGTGGAAGAGTTGTTTGTGGAGTTAGAATATGCTAGTAAAGAGAGACAACAGCTCAAATACGAGAAGGGACAGAAAGAGTAAACGGGACTGTGTAGAGCTGAGGAAAGAGACTGCTCTTATCAGAGACAAATAGGTTACATGAAAGCAAATTTCGCTGCCCATTGTGGACCAGAAAAAATTAGAGGTTCAGCTGCCAAGAAAGAATGAATTCTGGAGCAAGTATAAGGACAGTAAGGACGTAGTTAGGGGTGGTTTGGTGACTGGAGGGGAAGGGTGATCTGCAACATCAGGAGTTTTTGTAAGGTACACCTGGAGGATCGTGTTATGCCAGAGAGGAGGAGGTGCTGCACTGCATGGGGGAGGACTCACTGCTGCAGAATGGGATGGTGTAAGCAAATGGGGAGAAATTGTGCATACTGGGACAGTAAAAGAGAAAAAGATCTGGAAGAAATGGCACCTCTCAGAATAGGGAAGGAGGCTTTGTAAAAAAGCTTGATTTGAGCAGATGGGGAGTGTGGAGGAGAGACTCGGGAGGAAGGCAAGAAACCTCTATGGCATGCTGCAAGCTCAGCTTACAGAAGCTACTGAGTGTGTGACCCTCTCGTTAACTTCATTTCACAATGTTCCCTGCATGCTTTGTGTGGCTTCCAAGTAACACATGACATCAGCAATCTTAATAAAAACCACCTGCTTTGTATGTTTTATGTTCAACTCTTAAACTTTCCTAGTCCAAAATATCCGGTGCTATCAGGAATAGGAGTATAATTAGTTTCCTCTAAATTTGCTGAGCTTTGTTAAATGAGTTCTTTTCTTAAGGAGAAAAATCTGAATTTATATGCTTTACCTCTACATACTTGAAGATCACTTTCAACTGCTCAGCTCCGACAAATGTGTTTATCAGTGGCCAAAATTAATTCCTAATTCTCCTCTTGAACCTTCTAGACGTGTTTTTAATCTGTGTTTCAAGAATGAAGGAATGACCCCTGTGAACTAGGGAAGTATAGGGTGTAAATGGTCATGGATCTAGTGGGAGGAGTGTACAACACACCAAGAAAGATCTCTTTAAGCTTCAGGTTGCCTGGAGTTTTTCAAGGCAGACAAGAAGCTATGTTTATACATCCTTCAGCACAAGGAAGAAACTGCTGCAGGCCAGAGGTAATTAATATCAGCAGTTGAACTAGCTACTTCAAGAAAATAAGTAGCATTAGTAATAATCGCTTAGCTGTCAGCTATTGTGCTGCAAAGTCTCAGGTTGTGATGTTCCTATTGTTAAATACTATCACTCTATACATAACAAAAGAAAAGGACTACTCTTTTTCCCTGGGTTACTTTGGAAAGTTTATTCCAGGTTTTGTTTAGCTGTGATGGAGATTCACAAAGTTCTCAGTACTGAAAAAATAGATGCAGGGGCCTGTCTTTTTTGAGGAGTCTAAGTTTTCTTTGCAGAGTCAGAGCCAGAAGTCATAGCTACTTCCTGCAGCTCCCTTGCCCTCCAGCGTAATCTGTTATTAGTGACTGAAGAGCACTTGCCACAAGGTAGATTTTTCTGTTTTGAGCGAACGGAGCCATTTGCAGGAGTTTTTTTGAACCTCTTTTTGTTTTATCAGAACAGTCAGGCTCAAAGCTGGCTTCTGAAAACTTATTTTAGAACACGGAAAGGGGTCGTGACCCTGAAGCTTTGCTGTTTAAATCAACATAACTCCTTTGGAGTCTAGCTAGGATAAATGAAAGGGCATGGGCTCTGCTGGTTGTGTCACAAATTTTCCGAAGTGCTTTTTCTGAACAAGCCAGAAAAAGATTTGCCTGAAGGGACACATGAATATGGGGGACATGAATAACTTTTTATCATATAATTTCTGCTTTTTTAAGAGATAAAAGGACTAAAAGTGGGTGCCATAGAGACTGGTGGAGAGAAGGCGATGTGAGGTTGACCTCTGTGCGCTTTCAGTAGGACATGCAGCATGGTGGGGAAGTTGGATGGTCTTCTGAGACCACTAGACTTTCCTTGAAATCTGCAGCCAGAGCTCAAAATCTCAGGTAGTGAAGTCCTTGTGCCAAGCCTAAAACACGGGGTTCAGTTTGGAAGTAAAAACAGGGGATGAATGCCATTTTCCCCTGGTCTGCTTTGAATTCCCTGCAGTGAGGAGACAGAGAGAATATCTCTCTCCCTGATTGAGGAGTTGTTTTTCAAGTCTTATGGAAAGAAATGGAGTAAATGGATCTTTGTTTACGCTTAACCATCTGTAGTCAATACTGCTCTCTTTTGCTGCCTCCTTGCAAATGTTGGTATCTTTCAGACTCTTTTGAGGACAAACCATGAAAGTATTACCACATCTAGTATAACACACAGAATGATTGTAAATAAATCTCTACACACAAGTGCCCCAGACATCTCTAGATACATACTTTTTAAACTGTTTCTTTATCTTCCCCCTCTACCCCCCATTTTCATATTTAGATATGGGTAGCTGTAGTGTAAAACAGAGGTATATATTTTTGTCTACTTGGGATATGAGAAAGGGCATAGTACTCTCTGTTTCAGCAGCTGTTCTCAGAGGCCAGTGTGCTAACGGTATTTATTTATTAGTGGGTTGTTTTGGTTAGGCTATTTTTTTCCCCAGTGTAATGTGTTGCAAGTCTGCTGTAATCAGTAGACATGCTTTCCCTTTTTTTACACCAACAGAGATTGGCCCAAGAGAACTTCATGGATTATTCCCTTTTGACCTCTAAATTCCCCAGGTTAAGATTTTTTTCCTACATGGTTCTTCCATTATCGTCTATCTCTGAATGCATTCTCTTAGTATGTGAAATAGCAAAAGTATATGCCACATGTTTTGTGAAGACATGAGCCATAACCCTCAGAAGTCAATTTGCTACTTCTCTAACCCAGAAGCTATTGAAGAAATATCATCTGGATAAATAATGAAAATATATCACAGTCAAAGAAAAGTTGTATATTCTTTTTAACAGCAGCCATGGTTTCTAATGCTTCATTAATTTTCACTTACTCATATCTGAAGTGATCAAAATGATGAAATGTGCAAAATTGTCCATGTAAATCTGACTTTCATGAACAGGAATCATCTTAATTTCATAAGTTCCAGCAATTAGACCTAAACTTTCTTTTGGGATGCAAATAAATGTCACACATACATCTTCACTTCTCAAATTTCCAGTAGTTCTGGAAGAAGAATTTTTATCTGCTTGAAAACAGCAGCTTTTTCTGAAATGGTTTACTCTCAACAAGAGCATGTGTTTCTTCTGAACAGTAGCAGAAAAGTGTTGCTAGCCCCTAGACTGAAAAAATACTAAACTGACGATTGACTTCTCCTCTCCCTCCTTGTTCAAATTGTGAAATTGGCTGGATTTTTTTCTTTTTTTTTTTTTTCCTGTTTCTGAGTTAAAGTTTTTGCTGACTTCTGGTGCTTGTCATGTGGTAGCTACTAACATTGGGTGGAGAGAGCAGAGAGCAGCATTTTCACCCTACAGCAGTTGTGACTGATGTAGTTACCTGACCTGACCTCCCTAGTTCTCTGCTTTCAGGTCTCTGGTGATAATGAAGGGGAGAAAAGCACTAATTAGTATGTGTGTATATGGTAGATACTAGTGTATAGCCACAGATACTAGTGTGTAGCCACCTGTAAGACTGTTACCAAAGCATGCTAATTTTTCAAGAATGGGAAAGTAGCTCCTAAAATTTCTCATTGGTCTCGTAGCAATGGTCTGTGTTCTGGATTTAAGTCTGCCAAAGCAAGTTTTCCCCCTTTCTGCCTATTTTTAGTAAATACAGCTATTTGGGCTCTGCTACCCCTGTGTTTTTTCATAACAGGTTTGTTGCATAAAGAATTAAAAAAAAAAAAAAAAAAGAAAAAAGTCAACATAAACAGTTCTGAGACAATAGACTCTGAGGTTGTAAACACATGCTTGTGACCTCACTAAGATGAGACTTTTGGTTTGAGAAGAGGAAAAGCTTGTGATCAAGCAAATACAGTCACAATAATAACAAAGGAAAATAGAAAATTACTGGCAGCATAATAATTTTGGGAATCTCACTTTTCTGTCCTGCCCAATGCTGCCTCTTTGTGACGACCTTTATTTCAGGACAGAATACACAGTTCAACCAAACTGAAAACTAGAACTTTTGTAACTCAGGGAAGTTTGTGTTAAATTTTTACTTACTATAGCATTAAAAAGAAAAACATCCTGCACAGAATTAATTTTACAACCCAGAATTGCTACCAAATGGAAGTTGGTGCAAGCCTTCAAGTGTTAGCAAAATGGTTGTTCCTTGAAGGATCACAGATAGGAAGTTTATTGGTGTAATTTAGTTCCAATCAGCCTAGAAAAATACATAAAATGTGTGATGAGGTTTTAGTAATTCAGCATTATTCCTGTTACTAAGTAACCATACAAGCAACACCAAAAATCACTGCAAATGTCATTCAGTGGCTCCACCTTTCTAACAAGGCATTTCAAATAGATGATGTGCAAATGTTTGCTTGTTTATTTTCTGGCTTTTTGGTATTATCAGCATTGTATTACTTTCTATTATATTACCTGTATAGTATATATAGATAGTATATATATAGTATTTATAAATAAGAGATGGAGTTGGGGACAGCTTGTATATGTCAGTGTTCATTTAGGTTAATCAACCACCTGGTCTTTCATCCCAATTCCTTATCCTCCTCTATTTTCTCCCCAGAGCAAGTGAAAGAGTCATACTTCCTGCCTGCCTGAAGAGGGTAGATTATGTCATTCTAGTGGCCAGATGGCCTGACCACAAAATCCACTGTGTCAGCCTTAACAGCCTCAGAAGGGAAGCTTACAGCCTTGGGGCTGTCCCTTCATAACCAGTGAGGAAGTTCAGTGCTACGGGCATTTTCAGAACGTGACCTGAAAATTCGCAGACAGCACCTGTTTCGTAGAGGGCTATTTATCTGACACTTCTAGCATGTGTCTTCTTCCTGATATACCAATGTAAAATAACTGAATAAACCCAACATTGTGCACAGCTGATGCAGAGACACAAGCAACATTGTGCTTCCACCTAAAATGCACACACACATGCCCTTGCAATCCTTAGGCTGAATTTTGGATGCAACCTTTGTTTTGGCATATCATTGTACCAGAGCTACGTTTTGCTGTAGGGCTGTATCTTGCCCTAACTCTTGTAATCCTTCTGTGTATGTAGGGCAAGCACACCACATTAAGAAACAAAATTAAATGCAGGAACTTCTTTTAATTGAATCAGTAATACTGATGGAGAAGGAAGTCAAATGGAAATAAGGCCCAGAGATGTGGTGGGAAACTGTTCTCACTATTCCTGTCCATGTCATTCTCGCTTGTTTTCCTTGGGTACTGAATGACAGTATACTTTAACTCAGTTTTGCTGACATCAGACTTGTGCTGTTGCTGTTAAGTTACAGAGGCTTAAGGTTCAGCCCACTGTATTTGCCCAGACCTAAATTTAACAAAGGCTTTTCCTCTTTTAAACTTTACTTGAGTGTCGGTAAGAGGATGCTTTGTAAAGAAGGGCTTCTAACGGACCTTGCTTAGTCTACTGACAAATTAGGTCTTTTTTAAGAGAGTTTTTCAAGTTTTAATTATTATATTTCTACAAAATCCATGAAGTACTAGTTTCATGCATTTTTCTTACTTTTCAAAAAGGAAGGAATAGATATGGCTCAACCACAGAACCTAAGATATTTGTTTAAAAATGTATCATAAGTTCTCTACAATCTAAATCTACGTTTAATGAGTGTATAATATGTGTTTTCTAGTTTGTTTGTGCTGCCAGTGATGTGTGAGAGAAACTTAGGTTGTAAATGAAATCCACCCCTAAAAGAATAGATGACAAGGCAGTGTAAGATTTAATTCTCTTTGCATGAGTCACTTCATTTTCGTGTGTCTCTCTGCACTTGATTGGACACACTGATATTTTAAACGCATTACAAATTTAATCAAAAGCGTCAAATAGGATACACAATGTTGAAATTACATCCAGGAAAACATCTGGGACTGTGGAGTGGGAATTATTCTTGCATAAAAACCAGAGATTCTATACTTTACTAGATTAATTGAATGAGCAAAAGAATATCAAAACTCTTAGGAAGTTTATATGGAAGGTCAACTCATGGCATATTCCAGATTGCAAATCAGTGCATTGATGTTGAATAATTTCAAGGATGACTCCATTGGACTTCTTCCTGCTTAGTCTGTTGAGAGTGCTCATATAAGATCAAGAGAGCTTACCACATGGGCAAAGTTGTTCAGAGCTGCAATATCAAGTTTGGGGAGCTAAAGGTTCAGTCTTGCATATTTCATTCACACAAATATGTTTATTACCCTTTGAAGAATGGTAGCTTAGAAAAGAACAAGCTCTTGAAGTGAGATTGATAGTACAATTATGCTTTGCTATCAAGATACCCTGAAGGTATCTGAAGCTGGTTTTTTTAGCTGTCTGAACAGCATATAATCTTCCTCACATGTATAAAATGTACTCTTCTCCTGAAACCAAGCTCCAAAACCCTTTTTTTTTTCTTCTCTCCAGATTTGCTCCATATGGAAAATATGCCAGACTGTCATAACAGCAAGAAAAATCAGAAGATTTAAATGTTCAAAATTCTGTTCAGGTGACTAGATAATTTCAAATAATTCAGAAATGGTATTCTCCACAGTCCATTCTATATTATGGATACTTTTCCACTGTTGTTTTGTTGGGGTTTTTTTCCCAATGATTCAGACTTAAGAAGAAACTGAAGGGATTAAAATCAACCAGAGCAGCATAATGAATACATATATATATATATATATATATATTTTTTTTTTTTTCTTACTAACCATTGGAAATTAGAGTTACATTTATGTGTTAGAATACCATTAGAACAAAATGTGTGAGTTGAAAATGTCACAGATCTCATCTTTGACCTTCTTTAATGAAATCTCAGGTGTGTGGTGCATGTTGAAAAGAATAGATTGACAAATTTATTAAAAAAAAAAAAGGTGGTAAAATTAATTGNGTTAAAGTTTTTGCTGACTTCTGGTGCTTGTCATGTGGTAGCTACTAACATTGGGTGGAGAGAGCAGAGAGCAGCATTTTCACCCTACAGCAGTTGTGACTGATGTAGTTACCTGACCTGACCTCCCTAGTTCTCTGCTTTCAGGTCTCTGGTGATAATGAAGGGGAGAAAAGCACTAATTAGTATGTGTGTATATGGTAGATACTAGTGTATAGCCACAGATACTAGTGTGTAGCCACCTGTAAGACTGTTACCAAAGCATGCTAATTTTTCAAGAATGGGAAAGTAGCTCCTAAAATTTCTCATTGGTCTCGTAGCAATGGTCTGTGTTCTGGATTTAAGTCTGCCAAAGCAAGTTTTCCCCCTTTCTGCCTATTTTTAGTAAATACAGCTATTTGGGCTCTGCTACCCCTGTGTTTTTTCATAACAGGTTTGTTGCATAAAGAATTAAAAAAAAAAAAAAAAAAAGACAAAAGTCAACATAAACAGTTCTGAGACAATAGACTCTGAGGTTGTAAACACATGCTTGTGACCTCACTAAGATGAGACTTTTGGTTTGAGAAGAGGAAAAGCTTGTGATCAAGCAAATACAGTCACAATAATAACAAAGGAAAATAGAAAATTACTGGCAGCATAATAATTTTGGGAATCTCACTTTTCTGTCCTGCCCAATGCTGCCTCTTTGTGACGACCTTTATTTCAGGACAGAATACACAGTTCAACCAAACTGAAAACTAGAACTTTTGTAACTCAGGGAAGTTTGTGTTAAATTTTTACTTACTATAGCATTAAAAAGAAAAACATCCTGCACAGAATTAATTTTACAACCCAGAATTGCTACCAAATGGAAGTTGGTGCAAGCCTTCAAGTGTTAGCAAAATGGTTGTTCCTTGAAGGATCACAGATAGGAAGTTTATTGGTGTAATTTAGTTCCAATCAGCCTAGAAAAATACATAAAATGTGTGATGAGGTTTTAGTAATTCAGCATTATTCCTGTTACTAAGTAACCATACAAGCAACACCAAAAATCACTGCAAATGTCATTCAGTGGCTCCACCTTTCTAACAAGGCATTTCAAATAGATGATGTGCAAATGTTTGCTTGTTTATTTTCTGGCTTTTTGGTATTATCAGCATTGTATTACTTTCTATTATATTACCTGTATAGTATATATAGATAGTATATATATAGTATTTATAAATAAGAGATGGAGTTGGGGACAGCTTGTATATGTCAGTGTTCATTTAGGTTAATCAACCACCTGGTCTTTCATCCCAATTCCTTATCCTCCTCTATTTTCTCCCCAGAGCAAGTGAAAGAGTCATACTTCCTGCCTGCCTGAAGAGGGTAGATTATGTCATTCTAGTGGCCAGATGGCCTGACCACAAAATCCACTGTGTCAGCCTTAACAGCCTCAGAAGGGAAGCTTACAGCCTTGGGGCTGTCCCTTCATAACCAGTGAGGAAGTTCAGTGCTACGGGCATTTTCAGAACGTGACCTGAAAATTCGCAGACAGCACCTGTTTCGTAGAGGGCTATTTATCTGACACTTCTAGCATGTGTCTTCTTCCTGATATACCAATGTAAAATAACTGAATAAACCCAACATTGTGCACAGCTGATGCAGAGACACAAGCAACATTGTGCTTCCACCTAAAATGCACACACACATGCCCTTGCAATCCTTAGGCTGAATTTTGGATGCAACCTTTGTTTTGGCATATCATTGTACCAGAGCTACGTTTTGCTGTAGGGCTGTATCTTGCCCTAACTCTTGTAATCCTTCTGTGTATGTAGGGCAAGCACACCACATTAAGAAACAAAATTAAATGCAGGAACTTCTTTTAATTGAATCAGTAATACTGATGGAGAAGGAAGTCAAATGGAAATAAGGCCCAGAGATGTGGTGGGAAACTGTTCTCACTATTCCTGTCCATGTCATTCTCGCTTGTTTTCCTTGGGTACTGAATGACAGTATACTTTAACTCAGTTTTGCTGACATCAGACTTGTGCTGTTGCTGTTAAGTTACAGAGGCTTAAGGTTCAGCCCACTGTATTTGCCCAGACCTAAATTTAACAAAGGCTTTTCCTCTTTTAAACTTTACTTGAGTGTCGGTAAGAGGATGCTTTGTAAAGAAGGGCTTCTAACGGACCTTGCTTAGTCTACTGACAAATTAGGTCTTTTTTAAGAGAGTTTTTCAAGTTTTAATTATTATATTTCTACAAAATCCATGAAGTACTAGTTTCATGCATTTTTCTTACTTTTCAAAAAGGAAGGAATAGATATGGCTCAACCACAGAACCTAAGATATTTGTTTAAAAATGTATCATAAGTTCTCTACAATCTAAATCTACGTTTAATGAGTGTATAATATGTGTTTTCTAGTTTGTTTGTGCTGCCAGTGATGTGTGAGAGAAACTTAGGTTGTAAATGAAATCCACCCCTAAAAGAATAGATGACAAGGCAGTGTAAGATTTAATTCTCTTTGCATGAGTCACTTCATTTTCGTGTGTCTCTCTGCACTTGATTGGACACACTGATATTTTAAACGCATTACAAATTTAATCAAAAGCGTCAAATAGGATACACAATGTTGAAATTACATCCAGGAAAACATCTGGGACTGTGGAGTGGGAATTATTCTTGCATAAAAACCAGAGATTCTATACTTTACTAGATTAATTGAATGAGCAAAAGAATATCAAAACTCTTAGGAAGTTTATATGGAAGGTCAACTCATGGCATATTCCAGATTGCAAATCAGTGCATTGATGTTGAATAATTTCAAGGATGACTCCATTGGACTTCTTCCTGCTTAGTCTGTTGAGAGTGCTCATATAAGATCAAGAGAGCTTACCACATGGGCAAAGTTGTTCAGAGCTGCAATATCAAGTTTGGGGAGCTAAAGGTTCAGTCTTGCATATTTCATTCACACAAATATGTTTATTACCCTTTGAAGAATGGTAGCTTAGAAAAGAACAAGCTCTTGAAGTGAGATTGATAGTACAATTATGCTTTGCTATCAAGATACCCTGAAGGTATCTGAAGCTGGTTTTTTTAGCTGTCTGAACAGCATATAATCTTCCTCACATGTATAAAATGTACTCTTCTCCTGAAACCAAGCTCCAAAACCCTTTTTTTTTTCTTCTCTCCAGATTTGCTCCATATGGAAAATATGCCAGACTGTCATAACAGCAAGAAAAATCAGAAGATTTAAATGTTCAAAATTCTGTTCAGGTGACTAGATAATTTCAAATAATTCAGAAATGGTATTCTCCACAGTCCATTCTATATTATGGATACTTTTCCACTGTTGTTTTGTTGGGGTTTTTTTCCCAATGATTCAGACTTAAGAAGAAACTGAAGGGATTAAAATCAACCAGAGCAGCATAATGAATACATATATATATATATATATATATATTTTTTTTTTTTTCTTACTAACCATTGGAAATTAGAGTTACATTTATGTGTTAGAATACCATTAGAACAAAATGTGTGAGTTGAAAATGTCACAGATCTCATCTTTGACCTTCTTTAATGAAATCTCAGGTGTGTGGTGCATGTTGAAAAGAATAGATTGACAAATTTATTAAAAAAAAAAAAGGTGGTAAAATTAATTGCAGCTGACCTTAGAAAATTTTCCATTCAATGTTTATGAAACAGGTTACCACACTGCAAGAGAGTTATATTGAACTTAAATATTTCTGAGCAAGTTCTTGAACTCTACAAAAAAAATTCCATATTCTGTCTGCCAGTATGTCTGAACAGAATAGTTCTAAATTCTTGTACTATAGATCTTTTCTTGATTTGCCTTTTACATTATTTTGGAAATAATTTACACTATCTCACCTTAGGTGTCAATGCTTAAGTAAATAAGGAAATAAATAGTAAGTATTGAACTGGTGCAGATTAGTAAGAGTTTTCTTGTCCCATACGCTCTTATTCTACAGACTTCATTGTTGCAGTTTGTATCCTGGGTGAATGCAGTGAATGATTATCGCTGTGCCTTAGTCATAGACTACTTACAGAGATACTTTAGGATACAGTAAACACAAAAACGACCAGATATTAAGATATCATACATGACATTATTTCCACTCAGGAGCTGATAATCTGGAGCTCCCTTTAAGCCTTTATTTTATTATTAAGATCAGGTGAAAGAATTTAAAATTTTGGTAAAGTGAAGGTTATTTCTACAGAACAAATGGCTAAGCAATGATATAGTCCTCCATAATGTGGTATTGAAAGCAGATTACCAGAACTGAAGCCAATTTTGAAATCCAAAATGAAGAATTACTGTAACTTACAGGATAGTTATTCTGTAAGGTTTTGTTTTCTTTGTTATCTTTCATGTGGCAGTCTTTGAGTTGCCTTGCTTGGGCCTAAGATGGAAGATATATTTTGAAAGAGGTCAGTCCTTCATTTTAATTTGGTGTAGTAATGCTCAAACCTATTGCATTCGGCTCTGATTATATAGATGGTATAATCTGAAAAGTTGCATTTTAATTTAGCTTGATTTATTTGGCACAGAAAAAAAAAACTGAGAAAAATCCAAGGTTCAGTTATCCATCAGGTGTGGAGTATTCTGTCTCTTTTGTCTTTTTTTTTTAAGCTCAGACATGAATGGGAGACTTCTGTGAGCATTTCAATAAAATGCGCAAAAGCTGGAAAGTATTTGAAAACCAGATATTTAAAAAACTTATAAACAAGTTCCTCCTGCTCTCATCTGCCACAAAGACTGAGGGCCAACATTATGCCTTTGGTTAAGAAAAAATGTTGGAAACTAAGTTCTTCGTATATAAGGCTGGAAGGAAGTAGGCCTGAATGAATAAATTGAACAGATGTTCTATTATGCAGATAAAATAAATAGCTCTGTTTTGAGAAAGTGCTATCAAATTGCAAACTACGCAATGCCAAAATACTCTTGTGGGAATCAGTGGGTTCATAGCACCCATGGTAGGCTCAGTAGCTATAAACCTGACTCTGGTTATGTGCTGACTTCATAACCCTTTGGTACTGAACAGTTTATGAGCTTCATCTTTGTTTGGGTTATGAATGTCTCCCAAATCTTGAGATATTTATTTAGTTTAATTTAGTGTCTAATAACCTGATTGAAATGAGACAATGTAAAAAAAAAAAAAAAAAAAAGGCCATTTCTTTCACTGTAAGAAGAAAGGAAGAAAGTGAGTACCATCAGGCTTATCTGTTTGGATTTCTGTTTATTTCCCTGTTTTGTAGAGGATTTTTTGGTGGGGGAAGCCTGCTTTTAGAAGAGAAGTCAGAAGCTATCCCTATATCTAGATTGGAGAGAAATGAACAATGAAAAATGGATTCATTGAAGTCTAAGAACCTGGGTAAAATTCTGGCTTTCTCTAACAGTAGGGAATGTGTTTTATTACTGGCTTTCTTGGATTAGATCTCACAAATCTGTCAAAGCAAAAATACAAGTTATTTCCTTCTTGCATTTGTAATGGAGGCCGTTCTAAATCTCATACTGAATTTGTGCCTCAGAAAACTTTCTTGGTAGGGTTTTAGTGTTCAGGGTGATAGGAAAAACCTAAAGTCATGTCTGTTTCTGGAAATGTAAGCATCTCATTGCATTTTTGTTTTTTGGTTTTGTTTTTTTTTAGTTTAGGTGTGGTAGGCTTAGGGTACAGGGAAAATTCCATCTTGGTTAATTATGTTCTGTATTTCCAATTGTCTGCAGTTAGACACAGTCATTTCCTTTTCTTCCAACTCTGTTTCTCACTGATGTTTATATGAAATGTTAAACAGCTGCTTTCTTAAGACCCAGAGGTGGATATATTTATAACACAGGTAAAGTAATTCCTGTGAATGGTCTGTACACTAGAAGGTGGTTTGTTTTTTTTTTTTAACCCAGAAAAACCTTCAAGTAGTCCATAAGCATTTGTCACAAAATTCAATAACCTTTTTGGAAAGATATAAACACCCTTCTATCACTCACGCTTTTAACCTCTGAAAAAAATTACCTTCAAAAGCGAGGGAAAGGCTTATTAAATAAACAGAAATTACTTTGACACCTTTTAAGAAAACTAGGGAAATTAAGAGCCTCGCTGCTGTACACTGCCTTACAGAAATGGGAGGAGCTGACTATGGACCTTGTTAAAGTATCAGTGTAGAGTCAGGCATTTTGGAGTGATCTATAATAGATGTAAGTAAGTTGTATACAGTTGGGAATATATACTCTATGCAAGTCTGTGCTCATTAGTACAGCATGACCTAGCTTTGACCCTGCATAGTAAATTAAAAGAAGAACTAAGTCAAGTGAAAAAGGTTGTAGCTGTGCATGGAGAAACTTTCCATTCCTTCATTCTAGACTTTAAAATACTAACAGTCAGTGAAGTTTTAAAAAAACAACCTTATTAAGCCTGCAGTGTGAAGAATCCCATGAAGTAATTGCACGCTCCTGCGTTTGCAGTTTTAATTCAGTCATTTTTGCATGACTGCCATTCAGGTCTCTTTAATTATGATCTTGTATTATTTTTCTGATGGAACTCCAACTTCATTTGGTGCACAAGATAGATGGTGCTCATTCAATAATCTTATATTAACTTTATTGTTTGGCACAAGGTCTTTTGTACCCCATTACTAAAACCCTGTTTGAAAAGATAATTAATTATTTCTCCTTTTGCTTTTTGGCATTGCTTGTCACTTGAATGGCTGACTACTGCATAGGTTTTCCTCTAGCTTCATACCAAAGCCACGAGGTAAGGAGCTGATATGGTTCCCATTTAATACGCAGGTAAAAGTGAAGCCTAAGGAAACTTCAGTTGAAGTTACACGTTACCTTTTAATATGGGAAGCCTCTGTTTTTTTTCATGTTCCTGGCTATCTTATTAGCATGTTATCATTTCAGTGCCTAGATCCTCCTATGAGTTGCAGTTAGCATATCTGCAGAATCATACATTTTGCATACGTAAAACTGAAGGACAGTATTAATGACTCCTGCTAAAATTTATATTTTTAGTGACTACTCAGCCTTTGATGGACACAGGCTTAAAATCCATGTTTTGGTCAGCTTTCCTTGCCTTCACCTGCTTTTTCTTCCCATAGAACGCTCTTTTAATACCAGACCTGGCCAAGAAAAAATGTTCCAAATAAATTGTTTCTTGAGCTGCAGGAATTTTTTCATTCAAATCCAAGCTGTCACATCTTCCCTCCACCTTTTCCCCTAGCACCCAACAACTGCATTTTTTTTGCCTAACCAAAGCTCAGCAATATTTCATTTCAGAAAGCAGAGGCTGTTTCCACAGCATAAACAATTCAGTGTTTCAGAAGAAAACGATATTCTGCTCTCCCTGACTCTCAGACTGAAGGATTATTGAAACACCAGAAATTCTTTCTCCTCAGTGGTCTACTCGATCAGATGGACAAGCCAGCCCTGGTGTCTTTTCTCCCCTTAGTCCTAGCTGTTTCTGGTTCTTTACCCATCCTCTCTTCTCCTGCCCTGTAATCTCTTTTCTGTGATGCATTCAGCAAAACAGCTACTTGTTCGCGGGGCTGGAAGGTGCGGGAATGGAGAGCACAAGGGACAACCTCCACACTTACCATTCAGGTGCCTATCCTCCAGCAGCTGGAAATGCTGGCTATGTGCTCAGTGCTGAGATCTTTGGGGGAGTTCTCACTGCAAAATTGAAGAAAATTCTGCTGAGCATTTGCACACGTTTTTTCCCAGTGCTTTGAGCATGATTGAGTTAGAGCTCAGCTCAAGGGGATGAAACAGTGGCCCACCTGACATATGACCACTTCCTTCCAAATGTTAATCTCAGTGTTTCAAAACTTTATGAATTCTTCAAGCACTAAAATGGCCTGAGAAATGTCATCTAGCTTTTGAGGCTTTTTTTAAACATATGGGGAGCGGAGGGAGTCAAGTAGGGAGAGACACTTCTCTAACTTTGTGCTTAGAGATGACCAAGCCATTCTGGCTGAAAAGGGCCAAACAAATTCAGCCTGAGGCATACCCTCAGCATAGGGTACTTTGGGCTCAGTGGCTTCAGTTTTTTATGACTTTCCTGAACTTCAAACAAGAGCATATAAATCGGAAGTATTATGCAATCTTAATAATAGGGTATGTTATCAGTTTGCTTGTGACAAAATGGTCGGCATAAGTGGAATTCCTAAGTATACTATGCTTATTAAAAGTGAGTTTTTTATTACTTTCTTTCTAATGTCATAAATACATTTAAAATAAAAAATTAAAAATTAGCTTTTGCTCTTTAAAGTTACCCAGATTTTCTGCAACTTTCTCCAAACCATAGTGGATCATGTATTGCGAAATAAGTTTTAGTTGTTCTTGGCTTTTTACTCCACCCTTATAAATGATCCCTTTCTTTTAAATGACTATCCCTGTAAACTTGACATTAGCAAAGAAGAAACAATCTGAGACTGATTTTTCACCTAGATAAGAAAACTTTGTTCTGGTTAAATAAGAAATCTGTGAAAATGGCCCTAATATTTACTGTGAATAACAGGGATATAATCTTCTGGTTACTGGAATCAGCATCTAATACTTTTTTTTTTTTTTTCCCCCCAAGGTGCAGATGGCATTCCCACATAAGGCAGCCATTGAGATTAATTTTGTCTTCTGAAACAACCTTACGAATTTGCCAAAATAGGCCTCAGACACAGATATCAATAGCAAACCGAAAAACTGATATAATGGCAGTAACAGGACCTGGTTTTATCTTGATATTATTAGCATGTAACTCAAAAGGGTTCTGAGTTGATCTCTTACGTATATATATTGTGGTACCCAATGACTGTTTACATATCTTGATATCAGCGGTATATTTGTCCTACAGATAAACAAATACATAGTTAACCTGGATTAAAACAGCAGGGAAACAACTTTATTAGATTTTTAGCTAAGTAAATAGCTGAAATAGCCTGTGATTCTCCCACAGGCTTAAATTTCTACTGAGAGCTTAGTTTAAATGACAGATTTCACTGCTGCTTAAAATTGAGGTAGCCAGACTGGGTTAAGCAGCCTCAAAGACAGGTGCTCCTCCAGGAAAGACAGGATATGAAGCATATTCCTATACAATATGATTGAAATCTTGGAAAATTATTAATTTGCGGAATTGATAAAAGAAGTTGCCATGACTCTCAGTGTTCTCTGAAGCTATCAGAAAAATACAGTTTCATCCCTGAATACTGTTGGCTGTTGATCTGTCTCAGCTGCTGTATTTTGCTTTCTTATTTCTACCACTCCCAGAGGCTATCAGAGTCTCTTTTACTATTCTGTATTCTGGGACTTTCCTTGAACATACCTGCTGTAAAAAAGGTGTTCAAGGCATCTTTAGGAAATTTTGATGTGGCCATTTTTCAAGAAATTTATTATGTAAACAGCTGCTGAGCTTTCTAAATTAATTTTCAGGAACCTATCCTATTTTCCACAGGTGTCAAATCTAGTGAGGAATCTCTCAAAATCAAGAAATATGAAACAAGTTTCAGGCTCTGCCACTAATCTGCTGTGAGGCTTTGAGCCAGGTGTCTTCTGTCTTAGTCCTCTCGCTTATAAAAGGTGGATAACACCATTTTTAACTCAGCTGTGTTAAAGTACCTGGAAATCTAGATCCAAGTGTCATACTTATGATAAAATACTCTTTACTGCGTAGCAAAGAAGTACATGTTGCAATGTTTTATGTTTTATAAACAATCCTGAAATCTCTGCAAGGTACTGTTTGTAGTACTGAGAATCTATTATTACTACATACTTATTCTGGACTTTTTCTTTTTGATTGAGGCCATATTTTGCTATGAGTCTTGCTGATATAGCCCATGTATTGGAAGACAGTTGGGGCATGTCTTACTTTTACCATTAGTTCCCGAAATCTACTGTCTATGAATCAAAATAAAGAAATTAATCTACTGTTATTAAAAAAAAAAAGTGAAAACCAAACCAAGACAAAACCAACCAAACAACCCCCCCCCAGCATTTATATCATAGATTGATGAGAATCTTAGCCAATGTAGCATAACATTTTGAAAAATCCCTTCCTTCTAGAGATTTCAGAGATTGAAAGTAAATACAAGTGGTATAATTCCGTTTCCAGTCTTGCAATTCCTCCCATAATAATAGACTGATTACTCTTTTCATTTTAAGCTGCTTGGCCTATTTCTGAGTGGTGCTGAATATCTACTGCTTCCAAGGAAATTGTGCATGCTCATTACCTCACTGAACAAAATGTCTACAGCACAAAGCTTTGTGATGTAGTCATGGATTAATTAAAAATTACAACCATGAGTATGATGGGTTGGCCTATGCATTCTAATTAAGATAATTTGAACCATTTTTATACCTGTTTATTTAATGCAGACTTCTCTGTGAAGTAGCTGTACCAACAATCTCTGTCTATACAATAAGGCAGAATAGCAATGACTAAAATTTATTCTATTCCTGGGTGTTTTCAGAGTTGACACAAGCAGATGCAGTCTATTGCATTAGGCTTGAACTGAATCTTTTCTTTGCATTTGTGGCTTTTCTGGGTGAATCTTTGTAGAAGGGAAGAAACTTTTTATGTTGAGATACTTCCTTAGATCCCATCCTGCATGGACTATTGTGAAAGATTATCTCTAAATTGCTGATAAAAATAGTGATGGTAATCAGTAGCAAGCTATTGCCACACCAGACAGTTTGGTTTACCAAGACTTAGTACTATTTTATGTGCAAAGGCTTGACTATATCCCTTTCAGCATTGGGGTCTGATTTGCAAAGGTTTTAACTCCAGAGATGAACTACACTTAAGAGTATAACATACCTGGATCATGCACATATTATGCAACACCCTCTTTATTTTGTTTAAATCTGGTCTAAGTTTTGGACTCTTTAGAAGCAGATAAAATCAAAAAAGTTCTGCCTAGATTTATTTCTCATAGGTCAGGCAAATGCTCTGCATATATTACTGCTGCTGAGCTGCATTGTCATGGAAGCTTTAGAAAACCACTAGAAGAGTCAGCTGAACTCGTCGTTGTTTCTTTGTAGATAACACTGATGTACATGGTAATTCAAGGAGTTTACTGTCTACACTGGAAAGTAAAACATTTTTCAGTTTGTGTATAATTAGATATAATATTTCTTGTATGAGTAATTTGAGAGTTAATTTAAAATAATGGAAAAACAACTCTGTGAGGGGAAATAAGATTATGCTTTCAAAAAAAGTAACCAGCTGGACGAAAGGCATTTGTGTACTAAAGGGTCACATGTTATTTGATGATGGAAGTATCAAAAACATTTTTAAGGTCTGGGGTTTGGTTTTGGATTTTTTTGTTGTAATCTTTAAACAGTTTTGGTATTTTTCCTAAAATTTAATTAATTTCTGCACAGAAAGCAAGTGTTCAAATCCAAAAGACAGAACTGCTGGGAATTCAGATAAGCAAAGCATAAGTGAAGCACCTCTAGAACTGCTTCAGTCTTTAAGCGTAAAAAACATACAGCCAGCCACAAACTGGAGCTGTTGAGAAACAGTAAAAAGTTTATAAATATGATGAACTAAAGTGTATTCTGCTGTTTAGGGTTAATATTGAACTATCTGACTGTAGGGTCATATTGAACGATCTGGTGCTCTTTCAATTGAACTAGAAGCCTGGACAAACTTCAAATCTGTGTCCCACTTTATGATTTCATTTAAGTCTGTAACGAAAGAGCGAAACAGTGGTTCCCCTGTAATTTTTAACAGGTCCCACCGTGGGTCCCTTGTGTTAACAAGAAGATCTTGGCACTACACTGTGGCTGTTTTCCTTTTTCGTTGTGGAGAACTATGGAGGTGCTTTGAAAAATTAAGTTGGAAAGAGCACTAAAGACCATGACTTCTCACTCTTTTTCCCCAAGTCTAGCTAAACTCTTTTCCAGCGTGCATAAAACCATATCATCTCTTGTAACAAGAAGTGGTCACACTCTCTAGATGAAGAATATCTTTACTTTCTTTATAGAGTAACTTTAGCAGAGCCTGCAGTAAGAGCTCCTTAATGCTTTCTGATGTAGTAGTACATATTAGGGAAGGAGTCTCCTTCTAGCTGAGTCTGTGGGAGCTGCACTAGCCTCGTCTGCTGGAGACAGTTTTTTGCACATCTGATGTGCCACTAAAATGCCAATGAACGCATTTTAATATATTTTGGAGCTTTTTATTGCTATCATAAGTTCACACAGAATGAATGAACATAGTTATAATTCTAGCTGAAGTGGAGCTCATTCAGCTGAAGTAGTGTAACCCACAGTTCTTGTTGTTTGCATCTTCGGAAGTTCAGAACATCCATTTGGTGCTCAGAACCCAAATATAGCTCTTGCAGTGATACTTACTTGGACTGGTGGATGCACTGTGCCAGCTGTATGCTGCTCTTCCATGCATCTGCACTTGGGGACACACTAGATTCACCATGTGGTGCTGTAAGCTGGGCTCGTGCATCAGCATGTTGATGTGCATGTTAAGAGGCTTCAGTACTCTCACTGCAACGCTGACATGGGATTCGTAGTTGTTAATGGTGAGTTAAATTAAGGCAGCAGCATGAGTTCGGTCTCCAGCGTCTGCTGGACAACGATGGACTAGAGTAAAACATGCAATAGCACATGACTGACATTAGCTCTCATATGTTTTGTTGGTGTGCGGTATTTGCAAAATCGTAGAAAAATCTCCTGCTGTAGATTGATATGCTGCTGGTTATTGAGCTTTCACTGAATATTAACTTCTACCACACTTTGTGAGCATACTTAGCAAAAGGTGATCATGGTAGCCTGTTCCATTGACTGTAATGTAGATCTGCTACGGCTTAGCACTGCTAGTTCTTCCTATAGAGAATGCCAGGCTAATCATCTGATATGCTTTTCAGTGTCATGGTGATGAAGACCTGTGACTTTGTCTGATGTCAGGTGGCTTCATTTGCCTTTCAAGACAAAGTCATCTTTTCCTGCTGGTGGTAACTGTTAGCAACTTACTGTCAAATCTGTTTGATGTAGTGCTTTGCTTTTTTTCTTTTTTTTTTTTT
>VXBJ01000197.1:12728-37552 GCA_013400055.1 Nycticryphes semicollaris | reverse complement strand
TTTTTTTTTTTTTTCTTTAACTATTCCACAATGCCGATTAGATTAACAGTCAAATTTAGCAGCCTTTTCCCACAAACTCTAGAGTAAGCCTTTCTGATATTAACAGGATTTTCTGGATGTAAATAGTGGAAGAATTGGATCCTGTACTCTTGTTCAAGACAGAAGTCAAAAGGTTGAAGTCCACCTAAAGATTCATGTTATCATCAGAAACGCAAATAAAAGAAACTGGAGTCACAAGGCTGAATGAAGGATGGTGGCTCAGCATCTTGGGCACTCCCCGGATGATGGCATGTAGAAAACGTGGAGGGCACTTTCAGACGCTGGAACTAGGGATATCATAAATTAGTTACCTCAGTAGACTAGCAAATGAAACTATCAGTTCTCCACACTGTGTGGGATCATAGCAATATGAAGTTTTATTGACATACTTCTTGCACTCCAGGCTGGAGAGGGCAGATGAGGCATCCTATATTAGCATCCATGAAAATTGCTATGCAAATCCTGCACCCTTTTCCCGTGAAGTAGATCCACTAACTACGGTCAACTAGTTTACAACTTACCATCATTGGACTTTCAATGTCATTGTTTCATGGCATTTTATGCTGAAGAGTATTAACTCTGCAATATCAGATGTACAATTAATAAATTAGACTTGATGTTTATAACGTATTAATAGTAAGCATAGCATATTTCCTGATTATTTGTCTTCTCAAGCTATGGCTTGAAATGAGTAGATTTGCATATTATTAAGCTTGCAGAGATTTGAAATTAATACATTTTAAATGACAGGGCACTTCAGTTATCTGCTTTACAATCCTCCACTTCTAGTGTGATTGTAACTTTGAAAAGCAGTGAAGCAACCTTTGAAAGCTGGTTCACTTGGACAGCTTGTAATAAAAGGCTCTCTGTCAGTAAGCATTATGTATCTGATAAGAGCCTGTGACTTGAAATATATGCAAAAGTGAAATGAACTGGTGTTCCTACTGATCGTGACATGCAAGGTCAATACAAACTACTGAAATACTGAATTGCAAAACAACACACTCTTGGCAGTAAAAGTCTGAGCTCACTACAGCTTGATTGTTATAGGGAAGCATAGAGCTGTGCAATGAAATTAACACTGTGTTTGAAGTCAGTTTTTAAGAAAGGGTTAGGAGGTCTGAAGGAAGTTTAAAAGTGGGGTTTGGGGGGTATTTTTTTTTTTATGTTCTAAACTATTCCTTCTGGTGCCTTTTTTATTTGTGTACTTCACCTCAGTGACAGTAGTAGCTGAGGAAGGAAGTCCAGCTGAAGCCCAAAGGATTAATGAAAGTGAGGAAGTGACAATTCCCTACTCTTTCTGAGTGTGTTAGTGTCTTTTCTCAGCATTAGTAATGAAAGTGAAAGCAATAAAGACTGAGAAGCTAAGAAGCTGGGACTTCAGAGAAAGAGCTACTTCCCATAATGACTGTAATCACAAGAACGTACTGTCAGTGAAAATACTGGAAGTGAAAATGAATAAGTTTAAAATTCATCCACTTCTTTTTGGTGAAGATAAAGGATGATAAAAGTAGGACGGTGGACTTGGAACTGGAGAAAATAAAAAAAGAAAAGCAAGCCAGAGGCTACATCCTGTCCATAAATTTCATATGTTCTTTCAGCCATTTTTAAGTGCTTTTAGCTACAGTAAAACAAAGATCCAAGGGACTGAAGACTTTTCCATATTAGTGGAAACTTCAGTGAAGTTAAAAGAACTTTAGTATGAAGTTCTTACTGAATGACTCATCATATCTGATCATCTCAGCAGACCCCGAGAGGAAGGAAAAACTGGGAGTCTCCTTGTTCTCTCATTTTTAATCCCCTAAAAAGAGTAGAGACTTGGCTATTTATCTCTGTCTACAAAAAGTGGTGACCATATCATGCTTCAATGTGCAACCTGATACTCTGTGATTTATGTTCTCAGTTATATGAGTAAAAGGCACTGGTAGTCCTGCTATTCCTCTAGTTCCTGAATGCTTGCTGCTTTCCTACTGGCTGCTAAAAATAGGACTGGAATGGAAAACTTGTAGTGACTGTCCAGATAGCTGAAGAGACAGCCAACTACAAAAAAGAGCATGGCAGGGCTGGGGCACACAGTAGTGGAGCTCCGTTGGCTTAGGAGCATGGGAGATGTTTGTTCCTCCCAGTGGCATTTCTCTCCAGAGACAGCACTGTAGTCAACCTCCCAAAGAGTGGTAGTCACCTGTTGTTAGCAAATACACATTACTTTTAGTGGCAGTGTGTCCCAATGCTCCCGGTGTGCTGATCCACAAAAATGGCAACTGATAGGATTATCCTACAACCCTGTATGGCAGATGCCTGACTTAGTGGCTTCAACAGGTCCAACCTAGCAAATGACCCAGGGGTAAATTTGTTCTTTTTTACCCTAGTGTTACATGTCAAAAGGATATAAAAATAGAAATAACGCATAAGAAACCCAAATAAACTTAATTCCCAACCCTCTTCAGCCACAGTTGAAGTGATCCTAGCACAGTAATGTTGACTGGTTTCCTTGTGCCTGTAGGCATATTACCTCTCCCATTTACTCTTTAAGAATGAGAATTTAAGTTGACTTTGCTGGGAAGGACTCCCAGTTCCAGGAAGGAGGCTTGGTGTTCTCCCAGACCAAAGGTTAAGGCTCTAATCCATCCCCTGGAGCTAAAACAAGACATTGATAAAACTTTCCCACTCTTTACAGAACGTAATTGTTGTCAGAATATTTTGAAATGAATAAAGGTTACAGTTAAAAGTTTCCATTCACATGTCTTCCCTATTGGCTTCGTTGCTGCCATTGTTCTGATTTTGAGAGTACAAAGATTCTGTAAAAACATCTTATTTTTCACGACACTAGAGAATTACTGCTATTCACAGCTTGGGGAAACACCATCCTCCTCCTTCTCCTTGATGTCATTATGGTAGTTACTGCACTCGAACTTGTTGCCGATCCATCAAGATCCATCTAAGGCTGCAGAAAGCGCTCTGTCTTCTCAACAAAGGGCAAATACTGCATGAATATGTATATACATAAAAGTTTCTATTGGGTTCCCTTTGTCCATAACTTTGACCAAACCCCAGCTTTATAAAGTCAATTTAAAGAAATTATAGAAGAAATCACTTTCTTCTCATGTGGGGTCTAAACATTGTTTCAAGCATCTCTGAACTACAGTTTTATGTAAGAGCTTGCTTTCTTCTTCCTCTATTCAGGATTTGCTGTCTTTTGTCGCATGGCACGAAGGATATCAAAGAACGTCTTGATTAGCATAGCTGAATCAAAATCAACTGTGGTTTGGCTGTGTTCCTTTTAGGACCCCATTATCATAATGTGTCTGGACTTTTTACATAGCTAAATTTGTGGTTTGAGTGGTGAGGAAAGAGTCCTGATGTGTTTGTACTGTCAAACTTTTTAACACCATACTGTGCATTTCTCATAAGAGCACATTTGGAAAGAAAAATCCCTTATTGCCACGTGGCTAGACTTTAGGTAACACTTCAAGAGCAGGCATCTTAACCAAGTGTTGTCTTGAAGAACTAAATGCAGCTCCTCAATGATCTTATTGAAATATTTAATGTAACCTTATACAGCTGTTAGTTGTTTATACAAGGGGATAGAAATAAGTTGTGCAAGTCAACCTAACATGAGAAAAACTGAGTTAAAATATGCCCATACCTTGCAGTATTAAAGTCTCTTCTTTCAAGGCTGCTATAAACTTCAATCCTTTAATTCTTACTGATGATTCAGCTCATAGAGTATCCAGCCTGATTATTATTGAGATCAATGTGATTGCCAAAATGTTACAGCCTACTTCATCTGCTGGTAACATTTGCAGATTTTTAATTAGCTGGACTGAACTTTTACAGTTGGGTTCTGTCCTGTAGAATAAAACCTGTGGGCTCACCCCATTTTTTCAGTTAAGTCTTCAATGTACAGGAATTCAAATATATCTTTGATTCCAAACTCCTGGGCCTGGGAAGGAAGTTAAATCCACATTGAAGCTGCAAAGGAGTATCAGAGCTCCTGCATTCTCAGCCCTAGACATGCTCATTCAGAAGACAGTAGTAGGAGATGGTAGTCTACTAAGTAGTCTAATTAGTGAATCAGTAGACTCCAAATTCCAAGGCTTTGTATATCAGAACCACAATGGTAGTTCGGCAAAAGATGCTCATAATGATAAGCCAGAACTTTTGTTGCATTTCTTCCATGTGCTTATGATGGCCTTTTCTGATTTATTGGTTAATAAAGATGGAGTTTCATTTTAAACAGAAGAATGAGGGACAAAGTTTTAGAAAACAGGTTGAGCTGTATTCTGCAGTTCTGACAAAGTAAAATCAGACCTTAATGTCTCTTGGATTCTGGTAGAGTGTTTTTGCTAGCTGTGGACATGACTGACTCAGCCTTGAATCTTTGTGTAAAATTGCCTTTTAGGTATACTTCATAGCTGTTTTTTCAAAGAGGTGTTTTAAGTACTGTTAGTATTTAGTCAAAACAGAAAATTTGTGTACCTGTTAGTATGCAAAGGATATTTGTAACTATATTGGTCCAAGAGCAAGAATTGTCAATACAGTACAAGACAGTACAGATAACATGATGTCTGTTATTGAAATAAGAATAATTAATCTTTATCTAATAATACATCCAGAAGAGGAACTTCTAGGCCCTCAAGCCTGAATGTTCTAAAATATTCTTATTCCAATAGGCAGTGTCACATTATCTACCTTGTCTACTTAAACATATGTTCAAAATGATGGATTAGTGACTATTTTGGGTGCGTTTTTACTCTGTGTTATCTTGAGTCTCATTTGACTTACACAACTGTTTTCAAAGTTATAAACATGTACTCTTTATATGCCAGATTGAATTATGATGTCTTTTCTCTCTTTGCTGTAGTCATACTTTCAAAAGAAGTATAGTTTACACAATAACAGTGTTGCATGAATGTATTCTTGGTTTATTTTTATTATATTTTACTTTATTTTTATCAGTGAGATAAAATGCTTTCAAGAAGTGAGGAGAGCTTTTGATGAATCTTATGCAGACAAATCAGGTCAAAAATAGCTGAGAGACTATAAAGTGATTATTATTTGAAGTGTGATATCTGTGGAGACATACTAGAGTCATTTTAGAGTAGGGGAAAGATTGCATTAACAATCACTGCAATTATCAATCACTGCATGATTGATAACATTTGCAGATACCAAGCCTTTAATTGCTGGCCTTTTATTGTTTGCATCACTAGTTAGCTAGATCTGTAGAGATATATAATAATAGATTTAGCCCACACAGCTTATTGTGATTGCATATGGTATGCAAGCCTGGTCCACATCAAATAGAAACTTAGGGCATGAGAAAATTAAAGAAGCAGGAGTAAAACAGGAATAACTATGGTAGAAAAGAATCCTTGGTTAGTACCCTGATGCTTTTACATGGCAATATTCCTAGGGACCAGGTCCTGAAGGGCAGTTAGATAGCACCGTTAAGGGGAGTTAGATGCTTAAATGCAGTTATGGACCTTGACTTTCATCCACACGTAGTGTCCCTGAAGTAAGGGGACAGTATTGCCTACTGAACAGAAACATATTAAAAACAACAGATTCTCTCCCTGAAGACCTAGCTGATAAATGTGTAATGTATCAACACTTAACATTACAATTTGATAGAGGAATAAAAAGTAAAATAGAGGACTTGTTCTCCTTAGCCAGTTTGGGTTCAGAGATGGAGCTTGCACAAAGGGTGCAAACCAATCCCTGTTGCACTAACAGAGAAATCCTAAGCAGAAGTAAGAGTGCAATTTTTCTCAAGGTCTTACCAAACTACTCTGTTTGAAACTGCTGCCAGGCCTCCCTTGGAGCACTTCTAGATAGGGGCTGTCTGAGACTTGTGCTGCCCCGAATCATCTTCCCTGCTAAGGCTGACCATTTTGTGGGCTGCAGCATCTGTCTCTAGGCCTTCTTGAAAAATGAACTTGCAGTGAGCTTCCATCACTTTGTGATCCTAAAAGACACGACCCTGCTAAGTGAATGATACAAGGCTGCAAGATTTGCTGAGGTCTTTATAAGGTGCTTTGTTTCTTCATCTGAGGATTTCAGTGTTTTATAAATCTGAAGTCTCCTCTGAAAAATAGTGATAAGTTTTAAAAGCCGGTTTCCTCCCAAAGGAGAAAAAAAAATTTATGAAATATGAGTAATTGCTATGTTGACTAGCCTGCTGGTTATAGAGAGTCAGACAATAAGCAGACAGATTTCTCCCCTGTCCCTTCTTCCAAATTTCAATTCAAATGGTAGCCCACTCTGTGGAAGCGATTCTTCTCCAAGAGCCTTGTGTGCCTGGAGAGAGTGAGCACTGTATATGTGTTTACTTTTTGATAATGGACTCCTGAAGTATTTCTTCTAGTTTAAAAGTGTTTGAAAAGCAAGAGATGCGTACCTCTATAGCAGTACTTTCTGGTAAATTCTGCAGTGGCCACTAATCTTCGACACCCTCAGGAGGTTTTTCAAATTTCTAGCATGCAATTATCACAGAATACACCTCTGTAGTTTAACTGCATGTCTGCTATGCAGGAGCCTTTACTAGGAAGCCAAGAAGAATAAACTGAAGTTGTAAGAATATGGGAAGCCAGCAGCAAAAATAAAACTATGGGAAGAAAATTAGGAATAATGCTGATGTTTCCACATATGTCATAGGTCTGTTAAGGTCCACAAGAGCTTGAATTAGAATATGGTCAAACCCAAAATGAAGCTGAGATCAGGTATGGTGCAACTGGGATGTCAGTGATTAGGCACAGAGTTCCTGTTCAGATGTCAAAATGCTTCTAGTAGAGAAGTGGGAGCTCCACTGCTGAGCAAGAAGCCAAGCGTGGGAAGTGCAAGGAGAAACAACAGCTGCCACAAACCTGCTAATTTGGTGGTTATCATCTATACTGCTCACTTCTGGCCTTTAGATGAGGAACATTTGGGGCACCCCTACATCTGTGGGATGGGAGCAGACATTGTAGCTGGATTTCTGTTTGGCAGCCTGAACGTGCATGTCTTCTGTGAGACTAGGGAAGGGAGTCTGCCTGTAAAAGCAGCTACTTCCACCTATGTTTATCCTGGCTCCTTTCATTTATCTATTCCTAGATAAATTCTTTCAAACATGGTGCCAAAACTGCAAGGTGCTGGTCAATTTTTGCAAGCTGCCTTGAATGACTCACCTCATTTCTCAGATTACTGACAAAACAGGAAAAAAAAAAAAAGCCTAGTGGGATTGAAAGCATTTGGCAGGCCTGTACTGTCACTTTTGTGAATTAGAATGGCTCGGTTATGGTGCCTTTCTTGGGTAGCAATTTTTTTTATAGTGGCTGTCAAGATAAATGGATGGGAGGGACTCCGCTAAGCGCGAGGGGGTGTAACAGCAGTTAGGCATACTGTGTCAGGGAGACTGTGTTGCTACCGATGCTTTCCTAGTGATAATACTGTGGTGACTCTGCCAGGCCAAACAGACAGCACAGAGATGAGGTGTGCAACCATTCTGGAGCTTCTGGCTAAGGCTGTGGAGTGTCCCCTGACCAGGACCGGATTGGATGGGGCTTTGAGCAACCTGGCCTAATGGAAGGTGTCCCTCGCCATGGCAGGGGAGTTGGAACTAGATGATCTTTAAGGTCCCTTCCAACCCTAACCACTCTATGATTCTGTGATAGCATTCAGGAGAGAACCCCAGAGAATATAAGTATAGAATGTCAGAGACTGATGGATCCACTGGGAAGAACCAGTGTACCAGAATACAATAGTGTCTATTAATGCACCCAGAAACCCTGGAGCACCCACTGTACTACCTTTTGGTTTCAGAGCAACAATCACTGGGGATTCCCAGTCAATGTAGGGAAGCTGTATTGTTTCTATGGGATATTAGCAATGCTGTGAAGGGGTTTGTGAAGTCCCTCCTCTGACCAGTCATTCGAAGAACTTGGAGGTGCCTGTTTATGCCAAGGACCTGTAAATACAGAGGTCTTTTTGGAGAAGAATCCCTTTAGGGTGAAAGGCTTCCAGTCATAGATCTGGTCCCCATGTGTGTTTGCTGCAGGTGGTTCCCATCTGTCATTTTGCAGGCACAACTATATCTGTCTGAGGTGGGACTGTTTATCATGAGGCTGAACTCATAGTGGAGGTGGCTTGGGTTGAATTAGAAGGACTAAGGTTGGTAAACATAGTCCTGCCTGTAGATATAAATGAAGAAGCTGGCCTTGAGCTCTGCTGTTGCTGACTGCAGTCATTTTTTCCTGTGAATGTGTGCAGTAGAGGGCACCAGTATGTTAATTTGTATCTCATCACACACTTGATGTCTTTAGTGGGATTCACCAATAATATAGTGAGGCATACAGACTAATAATTAGTAATTGTGTATTATTAGAATATATGGTAGTCTTTGTTAGAGAAATAGGTTGATCCCTCAGTAGTGAATAACTGATTATCATCTGTGTGTGCAACCTTCTTCTCAACTTTGGACTGAATTTCTATGTAAAGCTCTGCTGAGAAATGCTGATTTCAGTGAGCGGGTATGAAAATTTTAGCTAGCTGCCACACTGAAATGGCTGATGAGCTCTCAGCAATTGGTGTGGGAACAATTTAATTAAGACAGCTGAAAGAAAGATTCTGCTAGGAAGAATGCTCCTGCATGTAATTTTACCATGGCCCTGGAGAGCAAAACAAAGGGTAAAAGGCTACTCAATTATTCCAGTAATTATGCAAAATATAGTAGTTCTCAAGGATAAAGGATGTAGCTCATGGATGAGAATTTGTATCTTGCTTGATGTACTTTTAATGAAGCATCCCCACAGAAGTCTCTGACAGTCAATTGCTTAGAAAGTTGGATGCCCAAGGGATTTGGCAATATGATACAAAACCAAGAAGAGTGTAACGCAGGTCAGAGGTTCACATCCAGCCCAACTCTTTAGTAGGTGGACTTTTAATTTTCTCATGATGGCTCTTGATCTTTGTAAAATAGGTTTTATAATATTGCTGTAAATATGCCCAACTATCAAAAATTCTGTAGTAAGCAGCATTTCCTACGAAGAAACCAAAGAGCATAATTCAAGTTCCTATTCATAATAAGCCTGTGCCCACATTCAAAAGAACTCAGACGCTTACCTCTTAAACAGATCCTTCTTGCCCATAATTGTAATGCAGTGCTGCTCTAGGGTGTGAAAGCTACTTGGCTACTGTTCATGTCAAAGAAATGGACAAAAAACAAACTTTAAAAACAAGCTGGCATCTTTCTCGGGTATTGGAAGTAACATAATAAAACTGGGGGGGGCTGAGGGGGAAATTAAGGTTTTCACTAGGTGAATTTATATGCAAAGAAATTATAAAAGAGGCATTCTCCTGGTTGGATTTTCCCAAGCTCTCATTGTTTTTTTGTTGCTTTATTGAATATTTCAATATCTTCATTTGTCCTCCTAAATCTGTTATATACATTGAAGACAATTATAGTTGCAGCAGCGTGGGTTTGGCAGGGGCTAGTGTCAGAACTGGGCAAACATTGTTCATTTTGCTTCTCTGCATCCCTTTATATTATCTCTGAGTACTTTCTTCCCCTGCTTGTAGCAACTTTTTGTCATATGAAACGTAGAATCATTCAGGTTGGAAAAGACCCTTGGGATCATCGAGTCCATCAGCCCTACTCTACAAAGTTCTCCCCTACACCATATCCATCATTAAATTCTGGGAGGAGAGGTCACTGCTTCAGTGAGTAATGATAAATCCCTTAGCTTCAGCATTTCCAATTCTACGTTCTAAAGACACAATTTGAGTTTCTTACATCAGTGTGTGTGTGCCCTCACATATATGTTCACCATTTCTCTGTAATACCCAGCAGAGAGAACACTCATAATTCAGAGTGAAAGAGAAATGATGAAATTTCATTATCCAGATACAAATGAGAAATGAGACCAGGAATTTTCTCTCAAACTGCAACCAACAAGGCCCTTAGTTTCATTCAAATCCTTTGAATTCAGTGGGTCACAATTATAGTTGAAACAATTTCAGGAAATGCTCTTGCTGTAAACATGGGCAAAATTTTCATGTTATATTTACTGTACAAGTTCAACACAAAGGCTTTGTCTTCTGTCTGCATAGAAGGTGCCATCACATACAGTAGTTCAGACATTATCTAAAGTGAACCAAGACAAGGGGTACCAGTATATCTCCAAGGAGTGGAAGAAGAATCCTAGTGAGGACCATCTCGTGTTGTGATGGAGTGGAAAGGACGAATGTATGTGTGTTTAAGTGGAAGGAATGATGAAAAGTCTGTCTTGCCCAGTTAAAACACCACTCCTTCCAAGCATTATGAAAGAAAACCCCAGGCTCCATAGATTTTAAAATCAACTTTGAGGATATGTTAAAAAAGAAGGTTGTTTTTGGAAACAAAGCTAAACTTTAGGAATCCAGAATTAAAGGAATATAGGTGGAGTACCAGGGAAAAGTTACAGAAATGTTCAGCACTCACCATATGATCAGGTTGACTTTGTCAATGCCTTGTTTTCATCACAATTGCTACCAATTGGAGTAATTTACATAATTAGTCCATGTATGTGCATACTTTGGAATAGAAAAACACTCCTGATAGTTTGGCTATTTGTGATTAGGTAATATTTTTTTTTTCTATCTATGGCCTAATTAATTTGTTTTTATTGTATAAGTTACAAAAGTCTCCCCTTAAAATATATTTACAAAACCACAATGAACATTGTAGTGAACACCGCACTGTGTCATTTTAGCTCTTAAAAGAAACAAACAAAAATTCACAAACTAGAGATAATAAAGAAAGGGAACAGCATAATAACTTTGATGTGTGCTTTCTTTTTTTCTGCTTTTTTCTGTGCCAGACTAGTACAGCTACAATAAATTCCTTTAACCTTTTTGCTTCAGTAATGAGTCAAGCTTACATATATATGTGCCTGTCCTGAGCTGAATTCAACTTAATAAATTTCTATAAAATGTTTTGATCAGTTTATTTAAATGCAAGACATGGCTGAAGAAAAGTCTGCTCTTAATATTACATTTTCTAGTGCAGAGATGAATGTTGATAGAACAAAAAAAAAAAGAGAAATACAGAAGGTACACTACACAATAGCTTGGGAAAATGTTCTGCACATTCCCTGTATGCATTACCCTTTTTATTTTCTCCCCAAGGAAAGAAAAGTAAGATGTAATGTCAAAAAGTGGGATATTTGGCCAATTTATAATAGAGGAAGAAAACAAAAAGCCTTACTGAAAAGTAGGACAGTTCTACCAAAAGTAGGACAGTTTACTGCACATTAAGTACCTTTGGATTATGCGTATTGTATCATGCTTACTTTACACACAAAATAAGTTACAGTGACTTCAAAGTGGGACTAACCAAGGATGATTTACCCCACATGATAAGGCTGTAGTACCATATCAAACAGGGTCAGAATACATACCCATTAGGAAAATAATCTGGAGAATGGCCTTATGAAAAAAACCAAAATGTCACTGGTACTTACTCTAGAGATCAAATCAAATCAGAAAAACAGAGTAGATCAATGATGCTGGAGCAGGTTGCACAGATAAAAATTATAGCAGATAAATTAACTCTCAGAATAACTGTGCAAAACATGTTTATGTGCCTTGAAGGTAAGCATGAGGATGAGACTATTTCACAGCAAAGGCAGCAAAAGAAACAGCATGATGAAGTAATTTTTTTCTTAATTCATTAATAGAGAAGTGAATTTTTAGTGTTCGAATGGCATTTTGAGGAGAGTGTTTGTAGGAGCCATTTTCCATAAGCAATGGATGCAGACTGATTATTTATATTGCATAAGGCTGGGTATTTGAGTTGTTGGGCTTTGCCTTCTCAGAGGCTGTGTGTGCATGGTCTAGCCTCTCCTATGAATAAAGGGTGAGAGAGTTGGTGGTGTTCAGCCTGGAGAAGAGAAGGATCTGCAGAGACCTTATTGCAGCCTCTCAACACTTAAAGAGGGCTTATAAGAAAGATGGAGACTTTTACAAGGCCCTGTAGTGATAGGAAAAGCGGTAATGGGTTTAAACTAAAAGAGAGTAGATTTAGATTAGATTAGATTAGATTAGATTAGATTAGAGTAAGAAATTCTTTACTGTGAGGGTGGTGATAAACTGAAATGGGTTGTCCAGGGAAATTGTGGATGTCCCATCCCTGGGAGTGTTAAAAACCAGACTGGATGGGGCTTTGAGCAACCTGCTTCTAGTGGGGAATTGTCCCTGCCCAGAGGTTGGGGTGATGGAACGAGATGATCTTTAAGGTCCTTTCCAACCCAAACTGTGCTATGATCCTATAATAAAGGTGCTGACCTGCCTCACCTGGAACCAACACACAGCCCACAGGCCCAGAAGCCCTATTTCGAGCTGGGGCTGTGCTGTTGTAGAGGTGTCTGCGCCCAACCCTACCTCTCACTGCTCTGACTTACTGCTCAGCCTCCCTGGACAGACCCTGAGCCCACGCTGCAGGCAGCCTGCCTCTGGCCCTGACTCCAGAGTGCACCTCAGACTTATGTGACGGGTATTTCTGTCTCCTGTGTGGACCACAAACCCAATTCATTACCTTGCCTTGTCTGGGCCTGTTAATGGGACCTGCCTGCATCACTACCCTGGCCATGTTGAACTGTCCCCACTGGCATGGGTGGCCCTTAGCTTCCCTCTCATCTCTCCTCATGGGTCAACCTCACTCCTGTGGCTCCCTAATGTGTAGTCCTTTATGCAAGGATCAGTGTTGTATCACAAATTGTCCAAGGCTTTGGTTTTATCTCCAGGAACTATTGTTCTCTGTCATTCTCTGTGGAAGGGAAAGCTTAAATCTTACTGACCTGCCTCATCAGTAGAAGGACCCCTTCAAAAACATTCTTCTTAGCCTTGTTTTCAGCAAATGCAAATAAGTCTCTCTTAACACGGAAAACTTTGTGGGATTATGTGTAACTTCAACTTAATCCTTAACATTATCAGTCTTGTATGTGCCAAGCAAAAACATCAACCCTGGTTCCTGTCCCTCTCCCCCAGGAAGACTTCCTGACGCTTGAAGCAGAGCTAGAAATCCAGCATGGTATGAAGGCTGCTTTTCCAACAGAAATTCTCAATGCTTTTATCGCATTCCTTTTAAAAATTAGCTTACACAGACATATTTGAGATTTTTAGGAGGTATGCTGAAATATGAACAGACTGTGCAAAAAAAGTATGTGGGAGAGCGAAAGTGAGGGCATATTAGTGTGCAGAAACTTAATATAAGTCCAGTGCACTACTCCCTTCCTTCAAAATAAAATGAAATATTTGCAAGCAGGGCCTGCTTTGCCTTGTCTGTCTGAGCCAGTTTTGTTTGCATACAGTCAAATTACTTCTTCTATTGGCAGGAAGAAAGAGCGAGTGCTTCTGTACAAGATTATCTATCTTTAAAGGGGAAATTTCCCTCTGTGTCAGAAACAAATGTCAGCATCCAAGGCACAGAAACTATGTTTTTACCTTATTTAAATTTAAAAGACTTAATAAAATTCTTTAAGTGAGGCAGTGGCTGTGAAGAGATGTCTCAGAGCATGGAGGTGGGAGTCAGCAAGATCTGAAGTGTAATTTACATTTGAGAACTGGTGTAGCCATAAATTGGGTTTCCCTTAATGTTTCTAAAAGACTGAAAGAAAATTTTGAACTTTCTCTTTCACAAAAAAGCTGTGTCTGGCCCACAAAGTGTCTAGTTTGGATTTAAGTAGAACAGGCAGAGCTTCAAACATCAAAACTACCATGGTTCAAAGCTAAGGAAAGGATTTGCTGTGAGGAGATCCAATGTTACCTAAATTATGAAAATTCTAATCTTTAATAGTACCTCATCTCTTCAAGGAATGAAGGCTAATCCCAAGTTCTTCCTTGACTGGGAAACATGAATGCATCGGCTCATCAACTGAAAATACCAACCCACAGATATCTCCAAAGACATTGAAATATGAAATGACTCTTCTTCACAATCTCCTGTGCACCCAGCGAAACTATCTTTGTTGAACAGGTAAGAAAATGGGGTAAACCATGTATTAAGTGCTGAGCTAGAGAGAGAAACTAAATCAGATTAATGATTTCCAGGTACCGTGCTCAAGTTATGTCAATCTGCACTAACAAAAAATAATAATAAAAAAATAAAATTGAACAATGATTATATTTAAATCTTATAATATGTTCCAGCTACGCTGTCTATTAACAACTGAGAATCCGTCGTTTTGAAAAGTTTGAAAGTATCCATAACAATTGCATGGATTTAGCGAACACATGGGTTACATTTTTCAATGTGAATTTTTGTACATTAAAGGGGTAGTGAATAGAAAGGTAATTTCTAAGTCTAATTGTTCATTATAGTTCTTTGTTGACTCCGTTTTAAATGGCTCCTTTTTATTAGTTGAGCAGTAGATTAAACTTAATGAATGTGCTCATTAATAAAATACTGCTGAGCCCTAAACCCATCCATTTCATATACTATTTTAATATGTACCACTGTAATAATATAGATGTTTTAAATGCCTGTTAAAAGAACAGTAACCGATCTGAGACAAACTGCCTACATTCAGCAGTGCTATACTGAAGGGAGAAATGGTTGACAACAGGCCAACCAGATGCAAAGACAACTAACAGGCTAACTAACATTTAGAAGCTCAACTGGAGGGATGACCAAGTGCTTCTAATGTAACAAAAAGTGCTGAGGGGACGGATCTACTGCCAAAAGCATTAGTCTTTGTGTAGGTCATACCAGAGCTTTATGGATTGCCCCACTGTAAACAAAGAATGCAGTTATCACCTGCTAACTCCCTGTGTTGAAAGCAGAATGCCAGGAGAGAAAGTTGGGTGCATTTTGCCAAGGAAATTGTAACCCTCCCTTTAATATAAGGAATCTCTCAAAGCCGTGAATTTTGATTAGTGTCTCAGGTAAGAGAGATTATTCTCTCTGTGTTTTTAATTCCTAAGGTTTACAATGGAATATGTGAGACTTCTCAGCTGTCTTAGATGAAATCTGAGGATCAGCATTTTATTTCCTTTGGTTTGTTTTTTGCCTTTTTACATTTTTGTCTGGGTTCTTCATCTTGCAATCTTAATATTGCTTTATTTATCAACACAGCTAGAATGCTAAAGGCAGTTATAGAGAAATGCTAGTTTGAAATAGACACAATGCTTTGTAATAGGGAATTGAATAGCCCTCTAGAACTCCTAGTTGAATAAACAAAAAAAAATAATTTGAGAAGAGGATTAGGAGAAGTGATTTTTGTTTGTGTTGTGTAAACTGTTTTCTAAAAAGACAACACTAGAAATAATTACAGGCTTCAAAAAGTAAATGGGAGAGTTGGAGTCCCTCCAGAAAAGAGGGAAACATTTGTCAGCTATCAGAAAGATTAATTTTCTTCAAATGTTTGATGAAATACGATCAAGATCAATTCTTTTTTCTCCTTCCCACCAACCCTGTCTGTTTAGCTGATGGGAAGTCTTCAAGGGGCTTATACCACACAATGGAGAAGACCTATTGCTCCAAATACTGCGGTGTCCCAGCATAGTCAAAGTTAGCATAAAAGTAGTGCAACTTTCTTCTTGTCCAAATGCTGTGGCTTCTGAGACACTGGAGCAGCTTCATTTAAAGATGAGATTTCCAACAACTCAGATAACATGTTTGTGATTTCTGAAGTGCTGTGATGACGCTGAAAAGACTTTCCCCAGAGTTAGACTAAAATGGATAAAATAATTGGAGTTTATTATGTAGATGTGATTTTTACTTACAAGTCTATAAAAAATATATATTTTGATCCTGTTACTTCTCACTTGAATATAATTGAAGTTGAAAAACCTGTCTTTGAAGTTGAAAAACCTATGTCTTATTTAGTGTCTATATGCATCCTTCTGCAAGTGAAAGATT
Organism: Nycticryphes semicollaris; assembly: GCA_013400055.1. Classification (NCBI taxonomy): domain Eukaryota; kingdom Metazoa; phylum Chordata; class Aves; order Charadriiformes; family Rostratulidae; genus Nycticryphes; species Nycticryphes semicollaris. The sequence goes on along the minus strand of VXBJ01000197.1, from coordinate 21,639 downwards.
GCTTACTATACTATTTTATTTATTTAAACAAACTCATTCTAACCTTTACCTTGATACTTTCAAGTTGATTTCTATTCACAGTACCACACTTTTGCAATAAGTGACTTCCACTTCTAGTGATTTTTCAAACATGAATGCATTCATTATGTCTTGATTAGTTACTAGATGATTTGGCTACAACTGTTTAGTAAGCCATAATAAGGGGGTCTGTTTCTGAACCTGTGCAACTCAGTCAGTGCTATTAAGTTTCAAAGATGCATTGAAAAAAAATCTCTGGTTTGAGTAGAAGTTACATAAATAAAAGTTTATTTGAAAATAAGGAGTGTTCTTTCTTGTCAGCCAAAATTTCCCCATCCCCAAGTTACGTATGATATAGAATACCATACCTATAATATTGCTTCTGCTGAGCAAGATACTACTAGTTGTATTCTCCTCTGAGTAATTCTGGACTAACTATGTTGCATCTAAGAACAGTCTATTTACTGCAGTGAACAGAAATTCAGTTTCAAGGGAGCTAATGATTTGAAGAAATTAAAGAACTGTGGTCTACAGTTTAAACTAGGGAGCCTTGGGATGACAGTTATAAAAATATTCACAGAAATAAGTAAATTTCTGCAAGCTGAAGTGTCAGGTATATCTAAATAACCCAAAATTTAGGCTCAGATACCTTAGACTCGAAATCAAAAAGCATCTTATAAGGACATGAGGACACTGTGGCTTCTAAAGGCTACAAAATCAGGTTTTTTAAAAAACTTTCATCATTACTTTGGCCCTTCTGAACTTTGTATGGTGAGGACTTTCAGGGAAAAAAAAGTAGTTCATCCTGCAATCGGTGAATGAAGAACTTTTAGCTGTCATTTCATCAGGCTCACTATCTGTTTAGACATTATTAATTAAACAAGCCATGTTTTCCATATGCACTAACTCTAATGACTATGACTGAAATGATCATCTGCATCTGAAAAGATACTTAAGCCCTGAATGGGCACGTTCTTTTTTCATAGGTGCTCTCCACTACTATTATTCTCCACCTTTGCAGAGAGATTTTTCAATATACCTATTCCATTTACTACCTCTTCTCTTGCCTTTTCATAACGCACAGCTCCTTTCTAAGTAGCTGACAGTGTTTTGTCCACTATTCTATGTGTGTCCATCTACCTTGTAATTCTCGTCTTCCTTGATTTCAGTCTCAAAGGAATTTCTTTCTGCAGATCATAGGTTTGCATACGTCTAAGAATAAAAGCCACTGCCAAACATGCAAATTGCAAACATGTGCCAAGATGTCTTGCTCTTTTCCAGCATAAGGGAGAGGTTCCCAGTGTGGCGAAAAAGATCATTATATAGAAAAAAAGTTGTATCTGTTGACAGAAACTACAGTTTGAGTGCCATCAAACATACCTTATTCCCTTTCCCTCCAAGTCTCTTCTCTTTCGCAGTTGCTATTCAAGATTTCACTTTCAAATAAACATTTGGCGCTTGTATCCAAAATGACAAACAAATATGCAGAGAAAATTTTGCCCAAGTAAGTGAACACTCCTATTCAAAATTCTGTGGCTAGATGAATGGATGACAACAGTGATGAATAAATAGGGTCTGGGCCTGCCAAAACCCAGCATTAGAAAGTATAAACAAAGCAGTACTGAAAACAGATGGATTCATTTTAAGTTTTATCCCTTTTCAGTCAAGAGATGCTAATGAGGCAACTTCACTTTGTACCGTGACCCTGACACATTGTGTGCTAACACCAGCAAGGAGCTGGACTGACACAGGGTCTGAGTGCCAACACGCAGCTGCCTTTCTGCAGGACTAAGTAATTATTACCAAAAACTACAAAAAAGCACGAATCTTCCTGATGAATAATGACAGAAGTGAATTGCAATAGGCATCAGAACTTTGTAATTCCAGTAATTAGGTATTTGTGAGTATTTATACTGGATTCATTGCAGAAAGCTAAAACTCAGGGATTTGATTGCTGGCGGGGGGGAGGTTTGCTGAGATGCACTGAAATTTGGTGAGATTTTACAGGCATGGAAACTGCTCTATCAAATCAGACCCTTTGCCTGTTTACTTTGATGATGGCCAAAACTCAGTGGGTATCAGAGGCAGGTGCAGTCTGTTCGGCAATTGGCAGCAAACTTTTTCCTGAGGAAATCATTCTTGTAACTGCTCCTCCTGGAAGCCAAGTATAAAAGGTTATTCTGAAAAATACAGGTTATAGGAGTTTAAATTTCAAACTGGTTAAACTAAATTTTAAATATAGTGAAGTTTTGCTTGAAATAAAACTCCAGATTTGAAAATTATGTATATTTGGAAAGCTCTGGTCCAAATACACAAAATATAATGAGTCTGGACAAAAAGCCAGGAAAAAAATATACCTACTTGTCTGGACATGGATTTGAATACTGTTTCTAGAAGCAAATTATAAGAGAAAGAAAATCTCCCAAAGACAAATGCTTATTCTTGAAGTTCACAGAAGAACTTTTTAGCAGTGGGTCTCAACTTCCCAGTGGTCTGTTCCCACCCCAGAGACTGCTGCTGCTTTTCTGCCTCTTCTGTTCTCCCTGGACTTCACCTTTCCACCTCTGTCTCCTCCTCCCCTGTGACTTTGGCACTTTTTCCTTTTGAAGGAGAGTTGTTCACCTATTTTGCTCTACAGGTTCCTCTTCGTGTCATTGATGGCTCCAAGAAAATAATTTGTATTCTTAAAAAATTGTATTATATAGAAAAAAATTATCCAGGCTGTGTTGGTAACAGATCAAACAACTTCTGGTAGAGCTATGTAAAGTCACTGTTCACACCTATTTTCCTTCCAGGCGTTGTGAAAACTATTTCTGGCCTTTGATCCTGTTCTGGAAGCTCATTTGTGACCCTTGTATAATTACAGCCTTCACAGCCAGCACTGGTGAGATCTGTGTCGGGACACCTGTGAGCTGGAATGCGTCTCACCTGTTGAAATAAGTATTTTATAGCTACATGAAAGGTAAAGGAAATATATAGCTGCAGAAAGTAAGATTACTTTAAAGAAAAGCCAAGAAAAAACAAGCTTGTGGCTTCTTAGCCAGCAGGGAAATCAAATCATAAGCCAAATACGTTTGAAAACAAAAAACATGATACTCCCTGCTTTCTCTTCTACTTTTAATGTGATATAACTCACCTTCAATACACTTGGTTATCTTACTTTACTTGGTGTAAAGTAAGACATTCATATTTATGAATTTGAAGAGTATTTTCCCTACAATAATTTTGTAGCACTGATACTGTTATTGCAAAATGAAGAATTGACCCTAGGTCTTTGCAGTAGAGCAAGAGGCCTAATGGCTTTTGCTGTGCTTAGGTATATTTGCTGAAAGGAGTTTGCTAACATAATAACATTGTTGTCTTCTGCTGTCATTTCTTAGGTTATCTATCATCTAGTTCATAGGAACAAATTCCTTAAAGAGTTCTGTTATCTAGATAATTTCCTAATCAAATACTGTCATGTTACTTATGTAATTTTTCTTTTCCTACTGGGGGTAGGGGGTGGGTGGTGTGTGGGGAGGGGAAACTTGTTTATTATTGTTCATTCCATGTAGATTTTGAAATCAAAATCATATCACAGTTCCATTTCCCATTCTTCCCTATCCTCAATTTACTTTTGCGTAGTCACTTGGAGAATGTCATCATGCCTGTACTTTCTTACAAAGGAAATTTTGTTGTCAAACATATACAATTTCTTGACCAACAGTGGGAGCTTCATGATGTTGCAAAAGAGCCATACCGTATTCATCACCACATCTGGTAAATTTTCCTGGTTGTTGTTGCAATTTTGTTGAATTTGGTGACCCAATGGTTCTCCATCAGCAAGAAGACAGCAATAGTCATGTAAGGTGAGCAATTACTATGTTTCCTGGGGACAGTTCAACCACAGGGAATAGTCCTAATTTAAAGAAGCTATAACAGCCAGTATATATATATATTTTTTTCTTAAACCTTTTTGACTTTGGCTATCAAATGCAATAATAACTTTTATTCCCTATTGTTTCTGTTCAGGGACTGTGCCTAATCCCAGAATTACTCGCATCTGCGTATCATTTCAATGGTAAATTACAGCTGGGATACACTAACCCCAAAGAGTGAGTAAGAACTGTTTCTAAATGATTGGAAGCTTCTTGGCACTTTACAGTTGATTTATAGTAATTAGCTTAGTCTTCATTCTATTTTGATAGTTGAGGTAAAAATTGTGCTATTTCCTTAGCACCAGAGCTCATTGTTTTCTCAACAGACAAATGGTCTTTCTTGTGAAAATTAGACTTCAACTAAACCTCAATTTATGTTAATTGCCTTCCCTACTGATGACTTCCTCTCCTCCTCCCCTCCCCCCCAGTATTAGTAGAGGAATGATGGAAACCTGGAATACCAATTTTCATTAACATTTCCATGGGGAAGATGTAATTTCCTGATCCTCTCCAAAATAATTTAAATTTCAAAACTCCTTTAAGTACATTTTGACCAAAAAGTTAATAAATAATGTAAGTATATTAATGACTAAAATTTATTATGTCATTTTAGATTAGATTCTGCCCAGTTCTCTAATAGTGCATTCTGAGATCGCCTAACAAGGGACTAAGTCCTAAGATACAAGAGTGTAACTCAGAGTAAAATTTGTGCTATTTATCTCTATAGGCAGTAAATAAAATTAGAGTAACTGTTTATACATCTGTCAAAAGCTACTCTCCTTGAAAACAATAATGAATAATGACTTTTTCATTTGGAGGTTGGTGGGAAACTTGTAGAGAGGTTAGAAATTCACTTGATTTCTCAAAACAGGTGGCTTTCGGGGCTTATGACCATGACATGGCTGTCCAAGAAAAGCTAAAATTAGATGTCTGTTTAGACAAAAGCTAACACTTTACATACTAGTCTAATATTAACATGCAGTGGTGAATTCGGCCTTTGGTTGCCATATTTTGTATTATTATCTTGGTTTGCTTAATAGTAATCATAGAATAGCTTTGTTCGCCATTGGAGACCCAAGTTTTCATAATTCTGTGCCACTAGCTGGAGGCAGGATGAAAAAACTGGGCCACAAGGCAGGTGAATGAGTTTCTGATTAGCTTCATTAAGAATATCACATGCTTAATTGAGAAATACTAATGAAATTCAGGAAAAGTTTTCCGAATTGCCAACTTCTTTGTAGATGCCTAAATTCTAGAAGTTTGGAAAGCTTCTGAAACCTCTCAACAAATTATAATTTGTGAGTGAGAACTACAATCTGAGGTATAACAATTAGAAGAAATAGAAGCTAGAAGCTATTTATAGAAGGTGATCTTTATAATATCATAAAAGATAAATTATTCTACAGATGTACACATGGCAGAGTTAGGTTTATGGCTACACCTGATGATCTTAAAGGTCTTTTCCCACCTAAATGATTCTATGATTCTATAAAATAAGTATTTGTGGAATCTCTAGGATATATTTCCATAAACTGCTGGAATGTTATACAGACAATAGCTAGGTACACCTCCAGTGCTTTAAGATTATATTATACATGGGTTAAAAAATTTGTTTCTTCTTATGCCACTTATGCTATACAGCATATATATTCTCCTTTAATAACCTTTAACAGTTTAATAGTACTTTTCAATAAATTATATTTCAAGAGACAGCTTCAAATAGTCTTTGACTCCTAACTGAAAAGTCTCTAGAGAAAGTAGCAGAAACAGCATTCTAAAAATGCAAAGGATCCTTATTCTTTCACTAAATAAATGTAAACTTGGTCCACAGTTCCTCTTTCCCTTTGTTCTGTTCTTTTGTTGAGGTTTTTTTTCTGTACTTCCTAATATTCTTTTGTGAGGCCCCACTGATATATACCACTTCAGAATATGTGTGTTTAAAGACAGAGGTAATGATGTCTCTGCCCAGAAAAATAAATTTTCCATATGCTTAATTCTCATATTAACTAAGGTTTTTCTTATTCTGTACATGCCTGTCTAGAAGAGGGAAGACTTGAATAAATTCAGTAGAGCTGAGCACTTTGGTGGAGTCTTTATTTTAGCATAAATCTCTATCTACATTATAATTGTATGTATTTTATCTTTCTAAATCATACCAAAAATAACTCTACCACATTCCTAGATCTGGTAATTATTCTGTGCTTACTTGCTTTCAATTTCAACATTTGTTCACTCTCTAGGAATAATGACTAACACCATAATTTTACGAGATTTTTATCTTGTAAGCCTTATAAGTTTAAACATTAATGGTAAAGTGTTTCAAAATCAACTTCTGGTTATTTCTAGGAAGATCCCTGAGTGTCATATGGAGTTCTTATGAATGGTGGGCATGGGGAAAGAGTTTAAGTAAAATATTCTTTCCTAATCTGAGAGAGGAACCTCTGAATAACCTTTGAGAACTTCCCAGAAATTAAATTTTCATAACCAGGATTCAACTTGGATTTCCCATTAAAGGAACTTGTGAATTTAAAATGCATATAGAGTGATAAAGAGTTTGATAACTTAGCAGGATAATTCTGTTTCTCCTCAGAGGAAAACTATAGTCTAACTTCTTCATCTTTTTGAAGCAGCAATAAAACTCTAAATCTCTTCACATCCTCCAAATATTCAGAAATGTTAATGAAAGTTTTGCTAATCAATAACTTAAACAAATACAACCAACTGCGAAAGCAAGCCTTAATATTGTGCCCTTAATAATGTGAAATATATGGTATAGCCAAATCTGATCACACGTGTCATAATTTATTAGCTCATTCATCCTAAAAAAGATTAATTTCAAATCAGAAATAGGGATAACATAAACCATCAGTGTGGTTTGTTTTGTGAAAGTCTAAATATCCTTGCCACTCCGTTTTCACAGAGGGCCCAGTTTATGCTTATTGAAATTGGAGCTGGAAGCTAGAATACATCAAGGCATACATTTGTATCTAAACGTACATACATACATCTATGTAAATACAGGTATGTAAATATTTTTATCTTGATCTAGTCAGGTATGCAGCTCAGTAAGCCTGCCTATATGCAGTTCTGTATGTGGATTTGCAAGACAGAGAACTACATATTGAAAGAATATGTTCGAAATTGAATGCCCTGTATGACTTCTGTTTCATTCTAGATTGGATTTTGGCGTATCTGAAAAAGCATCTGTTTTATATAAAATATTAAGAGGCAAAATGGCATCAGTGGCCTTGTGTCTGAAAAGCTTTTTTTATTTCAGGTAGCCAGGAGCAATATTTTCCCTCTCTCTTTTCCCCATTTCATTTTCAAAGCTAGTTCTAAAAATAATTAGTGTCAATGTCCAAAGTGGTATAATGTGAAGATACAGCTGTATATTGGTGTTGTGTGGAAGCTCATTTTTATTATTAGCATTAACTTGAATTTGTATGTGTATATTTTTCATCAGTTACTTATCAAATATGGGGGGAAAATGCTACAATATTGTATTTAAATGGCAATATATTTCTATTCTTCATTGGTAGTGAAAGATAATAGCAGGTTTTAAAAGCAGACAGATCATATATGATTTGGTGTTACAATCCGTATCAGTTTAAGGAAGGCAAGATGTAACTCTTTTTTCTTTTTCTTTCTTTTTTTTCCAAAAGCAATGATTCTCATAATGGACATGTTTCCTGTGAATAAGGCAATTCTTCCGCTGTGTCAAACATTTTCAGAATCATAACTGTTAGCTTAGTTTGGGGAAAAAAATTAGTCACTGGATGGAAATCACTTCCCTTTCTTTAATAAAGTAAATTTATAAGTAGCCTGATGAATAATCCCAGAACAGAACAGTTGGGGATGTATGCTCCAAATATTGTGCTTAGAAACTTTTTCTTCAGGAAAAGGAATGGTTTTGTTCAACTATAATTATATTTTCTAAAGGTTTGTCTGAAAGACAGCAGTTGACTTCACATCTTCAGTTGATTTATCCTAACTTTGAATATTCTTTTGCAGACGTAGCCCAAGAGTAGAAATTCATATGCAACAAGTAGCTCTACCTGTGACCACCTATGTAGGATGCAGCAATGTCTTATTTTTCTTCTGTGCTATTACAGTCTAGTATCATAAGAAAACTCAGAAATATTTCATGATATACTGTGAATTAAGAATTATTTTTATATCCTGAACGGATTGTAATGTCTTTGGAAGAAAAGTGCTCTCATCTACACACACATTCTGTATGTTATCAGAATAACATAGGAAAACATACTTAGATCCTACCGAATATTTAATGAAGATGTGTTAGTGGTAATTCAAAAAAGGCTTCATAGGAGTATTATACTATCCTTCTCCATGCTGAACAGTATTCTATCTTACAAGTGGACTTGGTCTCTAAACTCTTTTACATTGGCTTTCTTGTTTTGTAGTGGGCTGAGCATGACTTCATTTATGTTGGCAGTAAACACGTGGCTGAGGTTTTTTGGGTTGTTGGGTTTGTTTGCTTGTTTTGTTAATCTTGAAAGACAACTTCAATTCTGACATAAATTCCAGTTCAGTTGTTAAAAAAGGGTAAATTCTTCCAGCAGCCAAAACAGAGCTTGTTTGGTTTCATTTGTTAGTTTGTCTTGGATTGTTTGGCTTTATTTTATTTTATTTTATTTTATTTTATTTTATTTTNNTTTTATAATTATTTTTAGTGGTTTCATTGTGGGTTTTGTTTGTTACCCCTCTTTTTTTCACTTCCTGGGACTTAATCTTGAGTTGCTCAAGTGCTGTAAATCCCACTCAATGTTTTAAGGCACTAAGCCAGGCAAGCCTGTAACTAAGACAGAGAAGGAAATAGAGAAAGAAAAAAAAAAGATCCTTAAGAAATTTTACAAGTTGTCTCCTAATGCTGGCATCAGTCATGGAGGTAGTGTTAAAAAAACCATAAAAAGCACTCTCTGAGATAGAATTCATTCTGTCTTTTTTAATTAAAA
>VXBJ01000197.1:0-12123 GCA_013400055.1 Nycticryphes semicollaris | reverse complement strand
TTTTATAATTATTTTTAGTGGTTTCATTGTGGGTTTTGTTTGTTACCCCTCTTTTTTTCACTTCCTGGGACTTAATCTTGAGTTGCTCAAGTGCTGTAAATCCCACTCAATGTTTTAAGGCACTAAGCCAGGCAAGCCTGTAACTAAGACAGAGAAGGAAATAGAGAAAGAAAAAAAAAAGATCCTTAAGAAATTTTACAAGTTGTCTCCTAATGCTGGCATCAGTCATGGAGGTAGTGTTAAAAAAACCATAAAAAGCACTCTCTGAGATAGAATTCATTCTGTCTTTTTTAATTAAAATGTAATAATCTATTCTAGTACCTTTATCTTTCCAAGATTTATGTTCTGAAGAACAGAGTTAAAGTATTAGCATATATTCCATGGAAAAAGAAAGTATATGTAACTGGACTGAAAATTCACCTTTGAAATAAGTTAATTTCTCTGGATGTTTAAAATTACAGACAGGTGCTCATCACAAAAGAAGGCAGCAGTATCTTTCTCATTAAACATAATGAGACTTAGACAGCAGATGACATCTTAGACATTTGTACATCTTGGCTGAATCTCCTTCAGAAAAGGTAGTACGGAGAGGATTGTCCCTGCTCTGAGTTAAGCATAACTTTTAGTCTTGATTTTGGAAATTATACTGTAAGAGCAGCCTGCCATAACTCCTGTGTGCTCTGCTCCATTATATTTTTATCTGATATCACAGAATCATAGAATGGTTTGGATTGAAAGGGACCTTAAAGATCATCAATTTCCAACCCCTCTGCCATGGGCAGGAGCACCTCCCACTAGAGCAGGTTGCTCAAAGCCCCATCCAACCTGGCCTCAAACACCTCAAGGGATAGGGCAACCATGACTTCCCTGGGCAACCTGTTCCAGTGTCTCATCACCCCAATAGTGAAAAATTTCTTCCCAATACCTAATGTAAATCTATCCTCTCTCAGTTTTAAGCCGTTACCCCTTGTCCTATCACGTCATTCCTGTGTAAAAAGTCCCTCTCCATCTTTTCTGTAGCCCCCTTCAGATAGCAGCAATCAGCTAAAATAACACAGGCTACATCAGTCAAGTAGGGAGGGGAGGGAGCAGGAAATGGAGATTTGAAATGCAAATTGTAGCCTAGCTTTGTGTTGTTTTTTATTAAGTGAGCCAAGCTCAGCATTGTAGTCTTTCTCCGCAGTAAAGGCAGGGAGAGAGTTTTCCCTAAAGGAACATCATTCAGAGCAGGAGTCTGGTCCAGTCACTAAATAGCCAAGTACTGTCTCCCCCTCCCTAAGTTTGTTGTGGGAATCACAGGAGATTAATCTTCCCGGCATAAAGTTATCCTTTGTGAACGTCTCATGACACGTCATCGATGACATGCGGTCTTGCTGTTCATGACATATGATGCTTCAAGGCTGCACAAAGCTCCACACACTACCCTTGGTTCATGACCCACTGTCTGACGGCATTTGTGTGACAGCAGACGTGTACAGTAATGTGCTACCTCTGTGTTTTATGAATGTTCCAAATCGGGGTTTAACAATATTTGCTCAGGCACTGAGAAAGTCTGGGAATTTGATCTTGGCATGCACTTGGAGCCAAAAATAAAAAGCAGCAAATGGGCATACGAAAGACCCGGCCGAAATTCATCCCTGTTATCCCAAATGTCATTCTAAATGTTCTCAGAGACTTTTAGACTCCTCATAGACTCAGTTGTGCCAGTGTATCTGAACGTAATGACCTGGACCTGTCAGAAGGAAGTCCCAGTCAGCATATTAATTCACCAGCTTTACAGATGTGATTCTTTACAATATTTTTATCTTTGTATTATAGATTTTTGTCTTTGTATTGTAGATTTTTGTTATTTGAACTTTGAATTAACACCTACTGCAATATCTGTCCTAACAGTCTGTGTGTCATTGCACATACCTGCAAACATGCTTAGGAATGCAAATAAATTACTGTTACTGGAGGGATATTTTAACTACCATCATTCAGTAAAACATTAGTTAAGTGGGAAACAGTGTCTAATTTCTCAATATTCTAGCAAACTCTCTTCACTTGTTCTGTAAGATAATCAGGGAATCACAGAATTGTCAGAGCTGGAAGGGACCTCCAGAGATCATCTAGTCCAACTCCCCTGCTAAAGCAGGATTGCCTACAGCACATTACTCAGGACTGCATCCAGGAAGGTCTTGAAGGTCTCCAGAGAAGGGGACTCCACAACCTCCCTGGGCAGCCTGTTCCAGTGCTCTGTCTCCCTCACCATAAAGGATATAATAAAGATATCCAGAGTATGGGTGTAGGCTTATATTTTGTTAGCTCAAGTAGCACATTGCATTTAAGGTGGCCTTCAATTCCCAGTAATCTCTTCAAAGTTTTCCGTTGTACGTTATGCTCACAACAAAGACAATGATATATGGTAGTACATGCCAAATTCAGCTGGCTAAGCTATACCTACCATGACTAGTTAATAGCTTTGTGATCCATCCTGCCTCATGTTTCTTGCTTTGCAGGTAACTGTTCTGCCACTTTTGAGACTGAAATATCTATTTATTTTTTTTCTTATTGATTGAGTTTAGATCAGTGTCAGCTGTCTATGAAACTTGTTTGGATTAAGATTTCATTATGAGTTTGAAGTGACCCAGATTCATGTAAGAGAGTGTCTTAAACATCCCTGATAGACTTGGGCAATTTTTGAATATGCTTCAGAGACAGCTGGTGCCTACAGGATGAAATCAAAAACGCCTCTCAATTCAGTTTTCTTTTGCTATAGGTTTAAATTCAGTGCACAGGCAGGAAGGGTTGAACTCTCCAAGATTCACTCATCTCTTTCGGGCCTATAGAATGCTGGAGTGCCATTATTTTTAGCGATACCACTGAAAATGTTATTTCCCTCCTACATGACGCCCTGTTTATAATAATAAGTTTTTCTGTAATTACTGAAATACTCTATTCAAATATCAATGACATTGCAGTAAGTCCCCTAGGAGGAATACAGAATCATGCTACCATCATAAAGACACCACAAAGAAACTAAATGCAGATAAAAGGAGAAAGGGGAACTAAAAACCGTAAGTTTTGTTCAAATGTAAGCACAGATATTCTTTATGGAATCTGCCATTGTTGAGCAACTTCACAGCTTTTTCTCTTTGCCTAAGCAATTTAAATTTGATTCAATGTATAGTTGAGCAAAGCAGATTTCATTTAAAAATAAATTGTGTCCAATTTACTCTTTGATTTAAACTGCGACCTGATTTTTTTCTTCCTAAGAAATAGATAAAGCTTTATTTTTTCCATTATACATATCATTTTCCTGAAAGTATACACTATGTGAAAAGTAGCGTTGATGTTCTTGTGTATTGCATCTGCACAGTTATGTTCAAACGATATGAAAGTTTAAGATGTGTTTTGTTTTCTTTCCAGAATCTGTTTCTCAGAAAGAATTTTTATTTGTAAAATCTGAGAGGCAAAAGCAAGGTGCCTCTTTTATGTTTTTAGATGTACAGGTTCTTGACAAGTTTCATTGTTATACTTTAGTTAATACAAAGATTCATTATTAGCTAGAGGAAAATAAGATGCAAATATGAATGCTTAAGCTCTAAGTATATTATGAACACATTGTAAGTCAACCCTTGACACTTTTAAAAATTTAGTAAAATTTGATCTGCATTTCAGACCTCTGGAATAGATCCATAGCCAGTCACTAGCTTGGGTATTTGGTCTAGATGTTGAAGCTCTAAGAGCTACGAAACTGCCTAAAATGTCTTCATCTGATGCCATTATGGTTATGCAAAGGAGAGGAAAATTATGGAGTAGTGGGTCTTCCAGTCTCAGCCTTCTGACATTTGCTGTGTTTCCCCTGTGTGGATATTCTATACGTTTGTCCAGCATTGAGTTGTCTGGCTGTTTGAAATATACAACTCTAGATTTTTTTCTGTTGCATGTGGATTTGAAAATGCCCATAAATTGTCAAATAGACCGCATTTAACCCAGATTTAATTTAAAGTAGCAATTTTTAAATGCTGCTGTGAATGGGATTTTACAGTAGTGATAACTTAAGCTTACAGTCTCACTCAGACCAAAGGTTTTCAACATATTTTACAAATTCAAGCTATAAATGGAGAAAATAGAATTGAAAAAATAAAGTTACAAACACAGATATTAGATATATACAGCACTTAACTGCTGTGACATGGAAATTTATACTTTATAACCAATCAGAAAGACTTACAAGGGTTTTAAAACTAGCAAATCATCAGTCATTGACTTTAGCTTTACCAGAAAATGACTTTTCTATCAAAAGAATACCTAACATGAATGTTAGGTATTCTAGTAGTACGTATCTACTAGATAAATATCCTCTAGTAATATTAAAAGTATTAGTAAAGACAGAAGTTAAGTAAATTACTAGAATAATTTACAAGGAATACATCATACAACTTTAATTACCTAATATGATGATGGATTTCTGCCTTTTTTGTTTCACCTTTGCTCATTCAGCACTCCAAAACCCATTCAAGTTCCTCCCTTCTAGATTATCAAGATGAGCAAGGCTTTCCTGAAGTTGTAGGATGAGTGGGGATGGTTTGACTCCAAAACTCACTTGGGCATAAATGTTCATTTAGCCAGCAATGAACTGAAATGTGGTGGAACCCCTGCTCATGTTGTTCTAAAACCAAGAAAAATACTCCAGAATTTGAAAAAGAGAAAAAAAAAAAAACATTACTTATTCTCTTAGGGTGAGATATTACTAATTAGAAAAGATGCAACTAAGATTTTAGAAATGTTGTGGAAGAGTCAAACTTGATTAAAATATTTAATGAAACATGGCAGATCTGGCTCAGGTTCTGAGTTTGCAGCAGTCCAGGCTCTGGTTCATTTGTCTCTGTGTACTTTCCATGCAGCACTGAGTATGTTCAGCAGCTTCCAAATTTAATAGGAATTTTAAAATAATATAACAGACTAAATCCAAAACTTGGGGCTGTCATTTTGCATTCAGTTTAGTTATGCACTGAAATCAGTATTTTGCATTGAACTTCAGTTCATGGTGCATCTTAGTTGTTCCCTTGCTTCACAGAAGCTTTCTCTTAATCATTAAATATTGTGTCCAGTTCTGGGCCCTTCAGTTCCAGAAGGACTGGGAACTGCTGGAGAGAGTCCAGGGCAGGGCTACAAAGATGATTAAAGGAGTAGAGCATCTCCCATACGAGGAAAGACTGAGGGAGCTGGGTCTTTTTAGCTTGGAGAAGAGGAGACTGAGGGGTGGCCTGGATAGTTACATGTTACAGAACTTGCACTGTGATCGGTTGGTGATGCCTCATCATTTGAGAACAGAAAATAAAGAAGCCCTCATCTTTCACGTTAGAGTGAATAAGCATGAGCTCTGCCAGAACACATACCTACCAGACGTTAACTTCATAACTCTTATTTCTCTGCCCGTCACTGCTGCGTCATCTAGGCATTTTCATTCATACTGTTTGTAATTTTAATCTTAAAATGCATTTCTATGCAATTCAGTTGAGATATTCCTGTTCTCAATAATACTTTCCTTCCTCCTTCAGACCTCCCTGAAATCAAGCACTGCAGTCCACTGACATGTTGACAGTTTTTCATGAATTAATGAAAAGGAGTTGGAAGTAGTTGACAAAGACTTATTTATTATTATTAAACTGACTGTGTATCCATGTTGTTCTTCTGAAAAGAAAATTAAGAGAAAGAACTGAAAAAAAGAGTTTGAAATGTGCTATTTAGAATATCTTCTGTACATCAATCTACAATATATAATTTTAAGAGACAAGGCTGCTATCTCTAGGTGGAAATTATTGTTCTAAATTGTAAGCAGGACTGACTTACTGGTATTGCTTAGTATGCTGAGAGGAAATGAAGATGGATGTTTCCAACACTGGCAAAAAAAAGTCCAAAGTTGGACATTTAATAGATAGGGGCTAACTTTTATTTAGTGCCTTTTGCTTAAAAGAAAAACATGAGTCACCTTGGTAACAAAACATAAAGATAAAAGACGTAAACATATCTGCTGAATATTTTCTTAGGTACTTCTGATGAAAAGGTAGAGTGAATAAGTCTAAGTGATCCAAGCACAGAAGTGACACCTAATCCTTTTGAAGCCATGCACTGTGGAACGTGTTAAGTTAGTATATCATGTAAGGCAAGGCTTGTACTGCCTTCATTTGCATGCGCTCCTATTTCACAGCCATATTTCCTTTAACACTTCAGCCTTCCCCGTATATTCTCTATTTGGCTTTACACTTGCCTGGTCTGTGGCAATAACCCCAGGCAAAGAGCACAACGGCGGCCGGCTGCCAGCAGCAGAGGCCTGGCGCTGACTAGGCAAGGATTTGCGTGGCACATGCCAGCTCAAACACGGACACTTCCTTTTTCTGTTTTCCTGCCTTTAGAGGCCAGCCAACCAAAGATGACATTTCTCCATTCCTGGAACATCTGGCTTAGACTCTCAATGCTCATAATTATCCTCCTGTTCCCAGCTCTCTGCAGGTGCAGGGAAGTGCAGGGCAGGTTCTCTGAGAACACAGCTCTACAGTGGATAAGTTCATCTATAAATCTGCGGTAAAAGCATGCCATATGATTTAACATACATTTGTAGTTTTATAATTTATGCTGAGAAAGGGTCTCACTGATAAAATGCCAGTTGGAGTAGTATTATATTATAAGGTTATGAAACTTAGGGCAAAATCTCCAACTCTTAGTTAATGTAGGGCTTTGAATTGCAATAAAAACCTGCATATCAGCATCTTACTTTGCTGTATGCTTTTTTATGCCTTTACCATCTACTCCTGTATCACTCATTCATTTTTTATCCCTTTTCCCAACCACAGGCTTTTGCTTCTCAGGCACTTAGTTATCTTCATCCACTGCTCCCCTCTCACCAGTCAACGACTTGCTGTCCTCATCCTGCATGGTAACCCCAGGAAAATCTTCCCATGTGTTCCCTGGCAGCCAGATGCTGTTGTAGTCTACATTGGCTCTTAAGCAGGCTCTGACCTGTGAATGTCGTTGGAGCCATGACCCATTCCTTGTTCTGCTCAGCACGGCTCGCCTAAACAGATGGTGAGTAATGGAATGCAACGCCTACTTATCTTTCTGTGCTTCTCTCCATATGGTTCCTGTATTAGACCTGGAAACAAACTGAATGAGTTAGTGTGTGACTAGGAAATGAATTTCACTAAGCTCTACAAAGTTACTATTAAAAATTCTTACTTTCTTGTACTGATATGAACAGTTGTGTGAGTCAGTTCAGATTTGAGATGGGTATATGCAGTTCCCTTGATTTTACTGGGGTTAAACCCACCTGTACCATGCTTAAATCTTACTTTGTGGTATGGGAGCCTTGAGCAGACATGTGAATTTCTCATTAAAATCATCTCATGACAGGTGTGAGGTCTTGCAGCATTACTAACTGTACACATATGTTACATCATACCGGTAAATGTTCTATACTACACAGGAGTACACAGTCTTAGAAATGGATATTGTCACTTGCTCCTTTTGGTGACAGTAGGGGAGATGATATTTAAACATATGAAACAACCTGATATTAAAATGGCTGTGTTTAGATAATTTTAAATTTAGTTATATCCTCTTTGTGCTCAAAAGAAACTGATTTAAAATGTCAAGATTTCAGGATTTAGGATAACGTTCTCAAAAGGAGCCTGTAAACAGTCATGGGTCTAACAGTCTTTACCAGATAGAGCTTTCAGTGAGACTTCACCTCAGAGGCCAGAATTATTTTACAGATCTTTTTGATATATTTGTTTCTCAGTTAGTTACTTGGGACCACATCCCCAAGAGGGAGCTACAACACGAGGGATGCACAAAGCCCGAGAGACAGTGAGCAAACGTATGATCCTGCAGCAGCCCAGTAAAGAAGGAATACACCTGGGAGCAGGCAAAGGGGGAAAGCAAGTCTTGGCTTCTTGTACCTTTTTTGGGGCTGGCTAGTGGATTTTGCATTGAAAACTCACAGAATAAAAATCATAATGAACAGGGTTTAATTTTCTTTCCTGACCCCAGACTTTTCTTGCACCTTCACATACACTGCCTTAATCTGCAATAAAAACTGTGGAGGAGGCTGCTCACCCTGCTCCCTCTCTGACAAGAAATGGGGCCAACTTACAAGAAATATAATTAAGGATTCTTGGTTTTGAATGACAGCATAATTACCTATAAAACACTTACCTGTGTACTATATACTACTGGAAAAAATTGTTGCCTTAATCATTGATGTGTGGCTAGATCCTTTCTCACTCAAAGGATCTCTCCCTCTTGAAAGAGGCTCACACAGTCCTGAACCATGTATCACTCTTAAGCAGGTCAAGGATGGTTTCCAGGGACATCTTGGTTGTCTGATTAGTTCTGATGCTGTGAGTCAGTGCAGTGGGTTGTGGAATAATCTGAATGTCTGTTTGTGGGGCAGATTCTGGCAGCTGAGGCTATTGAAGGTGATGTTATTACATTGGTTTAGGAACCAACTGCATGGCTAATGTAGTCTGGCCCAGCAATAGGCCGGTGGAATTCCTGAAAAGCCATAGTCAACTCCTACTGAGAGCTCTTGCTACACCCTTCTTCCCAGCATACAGGGCATGGATGTATATTGTGGCTTCCAGCCATATGAAGTTTTGGGCGTGCAGGTCACATAGGCAAAGAAGCTGGCAATCATAAAAAGTAGGGATACTTATGAGGGAGTAGAGACACCTGTCCCTGCTTCAGTGGTTGCTTTATATATTTTAAATACAGTTTTCTGTTATATCCAACAGTTACATTATAAATCTTATATAAACCAGCCTCTGGAACAGGTGCCTCTGCCCCTCAGTGAATGTTCCTGCTGCAAGGCTGAAGAATCATACTCATCGTTTGTCTCTTTTTGCCACAGATCTTTTTTATTTAGACAAATTACAACAGATTAATCAACAAAGTTTTCAACATTAACAAAATATTCCACAGCCAGGAATTTAAAGTATTCTATCAAAGAATGGGAAGGATTTGCTACCCAGCACTCTACATTTTATGACTAGTGACTTTAGGAACCTGTTAGATGTGCCTACCTCATGCCTCTGGGATACAGTTCCTCAGGCGACACCTGTGGAGCAACTGTGCTTGTGGATCCTGCCAGGCATGAATTAGACACTTGAAGACCCCCAGACATGCCCAAAAGTGAAAAACCAGGCACCTGGTTTAACACTGGAAGCAGAGGACTGTAGGGGTAGCTGAAAAATTTTGGGATACAGGCACCTTAAGATGAACAATGTCTTTGAAAATTCTACTTATTTGCATCTTTTGATACCTATCTAACAATTCGGTCCCCAACAAATTTAAGATCTTGTGTTTCTTGCATGTTATTTTAAGACTTTGCCATTACAGCTTTTTCCACTCTAAAAGGAGTTTCTAACATGATGCAGAGGGAGACAGTCATTACTTAAGTCATTAATGAGCCTGCAACTTTGTATGCATTACATGTCAAATGATAATTATTTCAATGAAACAAGTTACTTCTTTGGCTAATCAGTAGAAGTATTCTTTCTTAGCATCCCTTTACTCTGAGAGATTTGGTCATTTTGCTAGCAATGCAGTAGTTAAAACTCACATTCAGCCTACATTTATGTCCCTCAGCTACTTAGGCAGAAATGCATTTCGTTTGTCTTTTACTAGGAAAAGATGCTTTGAATGTATCTGTCCCATTTCCTAGGGTGCCTTGTTAAGGTCGTGTTCACACTTATAAATCACAAGACGAGGGAAAATAAGCACAAAACCTAGTGAACATACAGAACTACTTAAAAACAATAGTTGTTTGCTGACATTTTTGGTAGTGTGAGCTCTGGGACACAAGATAAAATGGAACTGGCACCAAAGACAGTACTGCATGTTAGTAAGTATCACATGACTTTTCAGCATCATCTCCTAGGACTGCCATAAAACAGGCTATGCATCAGCATCGAAATTCCTGTTTGTTGAACTTAGACCTTCTTGTACCTCAGGCAGTGTATTTCAAAGCATCAGAAAAAAAAATAAATTTGTTGAATGAGCAGTTTCTTAACTTAAAATCAGGCGTATCTAAGAGTATCAGCACGTTACTTAAAAAAATAAATGAACGAACAATCAAAAAAGGAATAGTGGCAGAGTTAACCTTAACCTAGCTATCAGGAAACTAGATACCATTTGAAGCATAAAATAGAAAGAGGGTCCTGCTCAGATTTGAATCAAACAGCCAAAGTACTTGTAATTATTACTTTTAAAGGGAGTTGAATATTTGCCTTCAAAACCAGTACTTCAGACTGGTTTAAAACTATAACATACAGCATTTCTTCAGTCATTTTTATCCTGAACCTGTGTGTATGAGAGAGAGAAATTTATGGCATAATTATATAATGTTAGCAAAAATTAGCAAGCCAAATTTCTGGGACAATCATTCTAACATTATTAATTCAAGTTACCATTAAAAAAAAAAGGAAAACAAAAAAAAAAAAAAAGACTGCCTGTGATCACATCACTACATAATTGTTCTTTCAAAAATAACAAGACACTGCTAAAAATACTTGTGTTCCATCTACTGAAACAGGCAATACTTGCAGCAGTGTCTTAGAGAGCCAGCCCATATGGACGGTGCTTGGTGCATGCCAGTGGGAATGGACCTCTTTCTGCCAAACCTTGGGGTCAGACAGGGCCTGCACTCAAGTCCCTCACAAGGAAGGAGGTATTTTTGAAGGATTTCTGACAGCCTCAGGAGACCTCATTTGCCCATACATCTACTTGCTCTATTAATTGTTTGTATTTCAGAGGTAAACATGCCTTATTCCAAGAGTATGTTGTTACATTATTGTTTATATGTAAAGGCAAAAGCACAGGTGATTAATTTTCTGTAGACTAGCATCATGTTAAATATCATAGTAAAAACCTACGCAAAATGTGAACTCTGGGTTGTGATAAAATGGTATCGCTCTTTAAAAACTAATTTCTCTCCATGGATATCTTTAAATACATTGTATTTTTAATAGCATCCTGTGACTTCCCTGCAGTTAAAACTAGGTGGAGGTTTGCATTTAAAACAGGGAAGAAATCCCTGAATACATTACCCCAACCTTGTTAAGCAGGTTGCATTACCTTCACTGGGATTCCACCTGAACACAATATTCCATACACATTTATTGGCAAAAGATACATAGACAAAAATAACATATAAAAGCTACAAAAGGCTCCAGTCACACCCTCTCCTTCCCCAAATCAGAATTTTACTCTTTCATTAGCATGACCATTCTAATAAGCTTAAAAGTAATCCATTGCTCTCTGAGTAATGCTTATTTTGAAACATAAAGTCTGCACTTTCTTATGTGCCTCTAATGAGATCGAAAAGCTCACTTCTGTACTTCAGCAAAATATGAATCACAGCCCACACTTTACAATGCATGAATACTGTAATTGTTTTCCTAACACAGCAATCTTAATTCTTTCTACGCACACCACAATGAAAGGATGGAAATTTTCATGAATGAATAAATTTGATGAAGGTATTTGTCATCAAATGGATGCTCTCCACAATATAGGATTTCATTTTTGTTCATTACATACCTCTGTCATCTCATTATGCAGAAAACCTTGAAAATGTGACTTACATGAAGCAGATGCAGTGTGGGTGTTGTGAGTATGCTTGCACTCAACCCCAAAATAACATTATTTACTACTGCCCTGCTGAAAAATGGCATAAAAATTAATCTAGTTCATACGGTAAGTACGTTTCAATGCCACATTCACTGTCAAAATCACTGAATCAGTGAGACAACTCACCTGATAAAATCTTTTACTGCCTAATAATCTGGGTGCTTCCAAGTTACATGACAAATTTATCATTTTCAAAACTTAAAATTTAATTTTGTGTGATATTCTTTATGAAATGTCACTGAAGTCAGAAAAATGCTATTGTTTAAAAGTAAGCATGTTTTAAGTGTTCCAGTAGACATGCTTTTGTCATACAACCTACTGGACATCACCTAAATTTCTGAAGTGACGTTTAATTATGTTTAATTAATGAAATTAATTATTCATTAATGCTTGTAAAATAATTTAGATCCTAACAGAGAAAAGTGTCAATGAATCACAGAATCACAG
>VXBJ01000196.1:1223620-1358005 GCA_013400055.1 Nycticryphes semicollaris | reverse complement strand
CATAAAATATTATAAATAATTTTAATAGAAATAAAGGTAGCAATATTTAAATAAAGAATAATATGCTCTTTACTCCCTAGATTTTGTAAAGCATATACTGCTGATTTATAATCCCCCAATTACTCTTAAAACCCTATAAGTCTAGAGTGAAGGAAAATGTGAATAATATCTCAAGTATGCTGGTGACCCACATGAGACTTAAGTTAGATTCTCTAAACTCTGTGTATTGTATGTTCAAGTTTTTAAAACATTACCTGCTGAAGCATTCAAGCAAAGAACTTGCCTTCCAATTAAAGTTTGTAATCTGTATCATACAGTAACAGGGGAGTTGCACTAGATGATCTCCAGAGGTCCTCCCCAAATATCTATGGGTTTGGTGGTTGTTTTATGGGTTTTTTGTTTGTTTGTTTGTTTGTTTTTTATGTACAGTGAGAATATGCCTTTACATTTCAACCACAACAGCACATACATGCATTCAAATTTAAAATACAGCCCAAAACACCTTAAAAAGAAAAGAGGCCTCTCAAGTAGGTGATGAGAAAGCAACTACTCTATCAGGGGTTTGGCTCACATACTGTGAGAACATCCACAGTATGTATTGTATCCACAGTATTTTCCTAATAAAACAAAGCATATTTATGCTCATTTTATGCTAGAAATAGCATTTAAAATAAGGATCATTGGCATACCAGCAATCTTGGTGGGCTTATGAACCAAGAAAAAGTGCAGAAAGAGTCTTAGGAGCATACATTTGGGGCTACATGAGGCTAAAAACCCACGCCCCCAATATCTATGAAAATTTTTCCATTAAAAAAAAAAAGACATTAAAAATGTAATAGACTGAAGTGTTTTATCCATTTCCTAAATGCTATAAATTTCTAGATGACATGAAACTAATGCCATGGTGAAATGGATCACTGCTTATGGTAGAATCATCCAGTATCATAGTAGTTGTGCTGGAATCTGGAGATAAAGTAGGAAGAAAATAATTCTGCTTTGTGAATACATGAATATAATTTTCACAAATTATCTAAGGGCTGGAATATGAGTTGTGGCATAAATTAAAATAGAGGTGTCTGAGCTGCATTGCGGTTGAAAAGAACTTTTCTAGCTCAGAGGTGAAAGTTAATTTATTGATTACAACTCACTGTCCACTAACCAGAACCAGTCCTGAAAGTGACCAGAAACAGTTCTTGAGCTACTTGTTAATGTGGATAAAATATGTTTTTGCAAGTTATCTGAAACGTCTTTATATTAAGAGCTGACTTTAGGGAGTAAAAGGTTGAGGATACATGTTCTATAATGTCAAGGGTTTTTGTAGCTTTTCTGTCATTTTGGGATTGCAATAGTTCCTAGTGCTTAGCAGGGAAAGTGTGGGTTCTGTGGAGAGATGATAAATTATGGAGAACAGTAAAACTTTATTTTTCTTTAATGTAAATATCAGAAACTGGCAGAAGGCGTAACTCAGAAGTGTAGGCTGACTTTCTGTGCTTAATTACATTTAGAAATTGTTGAGAGAAGAAATATCTAGCTTTTCCCTTCAACAAGCTGCCCAGGCATATATATCATGTTATTACCCAAATGTCTGTAGGCTGGTTTTAGGCAACAGCTCTAAAAAGGTGCTAATAAAAGTGCAGTTATAGTGCAGTCATGATGGCTTTTTAATGCTACCATATAGTGTGGCTTTCTCTGTGAGGCTGAGAAGATTTCCAAAAGTAACATTGCTATTGGTAAAATTCATTTGAATAATTGTTTGTTTGTAAGTGTCTACTAATAGTAGTTTCAGGGCCTGACTTAATCCGTGACACATTTTTGGATAATATTAGGCCTTGAAGTTGGCTTTTTCTTGGACTACCAGTCACTTATTTTGAAAAGAATATTTATATTTGAATAAGGCCTTTTTTTTTTTTTTTTTTTTTTTATTCAGTACAATGTTGAGAAAGACTTACTGAGAACTATTTCAACTTTTTTCTCTTTTTTCAGAATATTTTATGTCATGCTCCTGTGTCACACTTACCAGCAATGTCATAATGGAAGCATAGCTATGTGATGTCTCATTAATTATTGATACAGTTTATTTCCAAGTATATTTTACAAAAGTAATTTCTTAGGTGAATTCCAGCAAGGAAACTTGTCTGGTATTATTTTGCAGACTGCATCCTCTATATACTACAGAGAGTTCAGTTTAAAGTTTGAAAAACCACTGTGTAATTTCAGGGGTGCAGATTCAGTGTTTTCAGAATTGTGAAAAAGGCACACATTATTTGTCTGATGAGCTCCATTTTTGGTTCTATGTCAGATTTTACTGGAAGCTTCATTCAGAGAAATTGGAAGAAAAAAAAAGGAATAATATCTTGCTAGTAATATGATAGTTATTGGAAAGTGCTGGACTTGCTTCTTAAAGCTGCAAAGACAATAAATTAGAAGGAGTGACCAAAAAAGCATCAGTGCGGAACTGCATACTGTAAAGAGGCTGCTGCAATAGAGATTAATCTGGTTGAAAGGTTCATTGGCTGTCACTGTAAAACGAACAGTAGAAACAGTCCTATTAAATAAATTGAAAATTATTTAAATAATCAAGATTATTTTCTACAGTTCTTTAACATTAACAGGGGCCCTCCCTGTTCTCTGAATTTTCTTGGTGTTTCTGAAAGAAACTTGCTCGTAAAAGCTTGTGTGATCTCGCTGTTTTCTTAGATCCGATCTTCCTCATGCCAGTTCTATATGACTTGGCTTATGTTTCTCTATTACAAACTAATGGATTCAAAGCCACTAATCAGAGTACAGCATGCTGGGTCTTAAGTTACTTTACTTATGCGTGCCCCAATAAATTATTTTCTTTATGAGTGCAGTGAATATAATACTACTAATATGCAGATATTAAGAGGTAGTGTGAGACCAAAAGAGTAGTGTTTTTCATAAAATTTATTTCCTGAATCCTTTTTTAGCAGAAGAGTTATCTGTGTGTGCATGTTTGTAGTCCTAGTATGGACTGTAGTGCATCTTTAGGTTCTGATGTCTGTGCTTCACGTTTGTTTGAGAGTGAAATTAATTAATGATTGCATATGGGGACACCAATATTTGTGAAAAGTCCACAAAATCTCTCTGATATTATTGGTTCAGTATATTATGTCATTATAGAAGTCTGTATTGTTTGGCCTTAAAAATTGGTTGTCTGGGAAAACTGTCAATACAAAATTTGATCGTATTATGCTGTAAGAGTCCAAGACAGGTGTTTCCTGGAGTATGAGATGAAAGGAATGTTGTAGAATAGATGAGCAGAAGTATAAAATGAATTTGTGACAGTTCTTAGAAGAATTCAAGGGCTTTGGTATGAAAAGTGTGAGTGAGGTTTTGGTCATAAGAGAGTGTTTTTGCAATTCTGGTTGGTGAAGGAAATAAAAAAGCAAAATGTGCTGTTATTTTGTGTTTGTACACAGTTCTTGTATGGAAACAATAGAACTACT
This sequence comes from Nycticryphes semicollaris, assembly GCA_013400055.1. Lineage (NCBI taxonomy): Eukaryota > Metazoa > Chordata > Aves > Charadriiformes > Rostratulidae > Nycticryphes > Nycticryphes semicollaris. Next base: position 1,354,538 of record VXBJ01000196.1, on the reverse strand, counting down.
GAACTCATTGATGTGTGTTGTCTGGTTGAGTATGCCAGCAGTTTTTTCAGCTTATCTTGATAATGGGTATCTGTAATATATAATATCCCCAAGCTGGTTTGTGCCTTCTTCTCTACTGGATATTTGAGTTATTGTTTCTGAAGTCGAGCATCTCATCAATTTTGTTTATAGGGCTGCATTTCACTTGTCATTTATTTCTAATACACGTCCTTCTTTTTCTCATGTTTGCGTGCACTTTTGATTCTGTATCTAGGAATAGCATCTTGCAGATTAGGGTTTCTTTTGTGGTTGAATGATTGAAAGATGATTAGGATTATGCGTTTTTGACAGTTTCTCACCGTTTGTGTTCCACTGCATCATGAACAGCTGAAGCGGTCATTGCATTACCCATTTTCTGGAAAATGCTCTTTATGTAGAAGGGATGAGTAATTGGGGTAAGTGCCACGCCAGGACTGCTGCTTCATGTTAGGTGCATGAAGGTTTTACTTTACTCTAAAACAGCTGCTGTTTATTGGTTTAGGCATTGCTATGTATTCTATTCAGTTGTTCCTCCATTCATTTGAGTCAACATCCTAAGGGATATTGGGTTTTTTCGGTGTGCTATTGGCTCTAACAATAGGGTACTGAGTGAACATGATTCATGTTATTTTCACTTAGAATTAAGTACTTATTTAAAAAGATGCATGTAGCACTTCTGTTGATGAAAAGCTTTGGGAGTTTTTGGTTTGTTTGTTTGTAGGTGGTTTTTTTTTTTCCTTTCCATCTTGGTTTCTGTTTATCCTTTTTGTGACATTCTTGGAAAGTTATTTTGTCAGGCATGTGGAGTTCTTTAGTCAGAGGTGAGCTCACTGTTTAAAAGCCATGTGTACCTAATAAAGTTGACCACTGTAATAAAAGTTGTGTAGCACATTCAATAATTCTATAAAACATCTCTGTTTAAATAAAATACTTAGTAGTTAATTAATATGCAAGCTTGGATTCATGCAAGTAAATCTAGGTTGCGCTATACTTTCACTATGGTTATACGTGTTGGTTTATGGTCAATGTTGGCATAACCATAATGAATACAAAGTGTGTAATTGGATGTGAGGAAACACACTTCCTAAAAAATAATAATGACATTGTTATTTTAAATTGCTTATAAACACAGACTTATACTGTCAACTATTGAAGAAGTCATGCTGGATACAAATGTTAATTGGTTTACAGCATAGTAATCTTTGTAAATAGACTAAACCCTTAAGCTTCTGACTTAAAATGCTTCATAAGAATGTTTAAAACAAACACCATAAATGTAGTTTTCTTTGGTAGTTTGGGCAGTTGAGCTATTAAACACATTGATGAAACAGCTGGGTTTTAACAAATAATCACTGGTTAAAATGTTTAAATACTGTGCAGTTAATTCTGAGTTCTATATGCCATTTCTGCATTGGATTATTGGTAGAAGAGCCAGATCAAATGTTGTATATCAACCATTCTTAGCTTTGGATCATAGAGATCAAATATTAACATTGCTAATTGTAGATAAAAATACAAGGGGCCAACAAACCATTTGATAAATTCCATTTAACTGCCAGTAAATAGTGATAAATTTCGCCTTTGTCTCAAATTGCATTTAATCTGTTTATCTGAAAAAAGATATAGTACACTCAAGTACACTTTTCTGTTCCAGAAAGATGACAGTCCAAATTCTTCATTAGAGTTAGCACTTGTGAAAATGGGTCAAAAGACAATGAATAAAATTCCAAAGCTTTGGTCTTCTATTCATTAACAAAATGATCTAAACCAGCTATGTAATTTAGAAGAAATGCACTATTCTGCTAGAGACATGAAAGTGAAAAATAATAGTTTGGATGTGGCTTTACTTGAAGAGCTGATTTTTGTATTAATGCCATTTGTTACTACTATTAGTACTCTGTGAAATTGTGCCACCATTGCCCCTCAATCCTTTTGCATATAACTGCTGAATCATATGGAAAATTGGGCTAGAAGTGGCCTTAGTGAAGCCGTCTGGTTCAACTTCTCACTGCAAAGAGTCAACTTTGAAGTTAGTTTGCTCAGAATCACATCTACTGGCATGATGTAATAGGTTGTCTGGTAACTTCCTCCACAAAAATACTATGATATATTGCCAGGGGCCATTAAGTAATATTCCAGGAGGAATACACAGGGGATAAATATGTGGTGCAGGGGACCAAGAGGCAGAAGCAACATCTTTAGTTATTAACTGGAGGACACGATGGCTTTTCAGAAAGGATCACTGCTCAATTGTTCCATATGTGGGACTGAATTTGCAACCATTAGCCCATTTTTCCATTCTTAAATGGCTTGATTCATTTTGGCAGATGATGAAAACATGACAGCAGAAAGAGGCAGCATGAACACTTACAGCAAAAGACACACATTATAGTTATTATGTTAACTGTGGTGCTGAGACATTCAGTAACTGTGTCCCAAAGAACTGAATGGATTGTTGTCAGTGATATAGACCTACATAACTGAGTAATTACCTTCTACAATGGAATTGACTGACTTGGCCTAAAACTCACAGATTTTGGGACTGTAAATGTTACTCCTTTTACAGATTATAACCTGTAGTACAAATGTTAATATTCCCATCATTAGCATGGAGGAAAATCGGAGGAAAAAAACCCAACAAATAGTACAAGTTTGCTACGTGGAATGGGTTAATTAATGAATAATGTGCCCTTTCCATTGCCTTTGGTATGGCTGATAATGGTTGGTAAAGCTTTCCTGTGCTGGCTTTCCTCTCTCCCTCATTTGTAATGCCTAACATTCAATAACCTATTTAATATTTTTCAGGTAAAGAGTAAGCACACACCTTGTCATACGTAATTTTGAGAAGGATGATATAGTTAATCATATATCATCAACACAAATTTATACAAAATTTTGGATGTCTGTCTGTCTGTAACTACTCTGTTGCCATGCTGTTATGAATTTTAGTGGGAGCTGTAAGAACTAGCAGTATACATTTATGTTTCTGTATAATGTTTTGTGAACAGTTGGAATGTTGGCATGTCTCTTTGAAGGTAACTCTAGTCAATGTAAACCAAAAAATGTTCATTTTACACTGTTTATGAATAATGGTTACATTCTGCTTATTTTGGTGTGAATGTCTTATCCCCAAGGAAGTGCGTGCCTCATGCAACTGGAGAGCTTTTTATGATTACAGAGCTCTATGCTAAGAAGAGCTGGTACTCAGTCACAGCCACATGGACTCTTCTGTATACAACCTTTAAAGAAGAGTGTGCCTTCACAAGTCTTTGTACCCATACACGTTGCTGGATATTGCCATAGCATAGGTTATTTCCATAATGCAAATACTAACACAGGGGTGGTAAAGTTGTGCATGTAATCAGAACTAATCTTCTCATAAAAATGTTTTATATGGGTGGTACTTCAACTCTTAGTCTATTTCTTATTTACAGATTTTGTGAAGTTCTGCAAACGCTTGGACAGAATCTTACTGGAAGAAAAGCTAATAAGAATGAGCTCTTAATGACAAAATAACTCATGTGAACTCAACTTTGTAATTTTCCTTGCAAGAACTGTGTTCTTACAAACAAGTACAAACAAATTCTAACAAACTTATGCCTTTTGTTTTCACTTAGGAAGTTTACTTCATAACAAAGGAGATGGTCAGCTGCAATATCCTGACTATCATCCATTTTAAGTTTTAAGTTGTGTGAATGGAAATAATGTCTAGTAGGATTGGCAGTGCTTGAGCCATGGACAATTTGGTTTGTACTAGCATCTAAAAATGTATTTAGGCTCAGGAAGTATTAAAATAACACAAAACTGTATAATCATTCTGACATTACAAGAAGAGGGCATTTTGAAAAATTTTCACTGTCTGTGAACCTAGTTAGAAGATACAACGGAATAAGATCTAATTATGCTGGTTTTAGTTCAGGATGAAGTTTCTAAAGAGTTGATCTTAGAAAAACACATCCAGGCCTATTTGCAGTTACAGTTTTCAGGGGCAAATAAAACCTGCATCTCTTTGTTAGGATTACCATGAGAGTTGTGGAGTAACTGATTTATTCAGTTTCTTCTGGCACTGGAATAGGATTTGCAGTTTCAACCAGTTTCCCACCTATCCTTTTGGCCTGTTGGAAACAAAAATTTTTAATGGGGTTGTAAGAAAGTGGTTTGTACTTGACTATTTTCCACTGTCTTACCCCAAGAGTGGGAAAAGAGGGTTCAGGAGGGATTAAAAGAACTCAGACCTACCTAGTCTCACCCTTTGATTGTTTTTGCTTGTCCCTTCATGTGTGTCAGCCAAACTGTGATGATGGAGCTTCCATCTGTTTTACTGTGTTATTCTTCAGATTGAAAATAAGCACAAGAATTTTACAGTTAGTGCAGTTTTATTAAGGTTAACGTAACTCTGGGCCGTTTCCTCTAAGTAAACTAAGTCGGATAAAGGTAGCGCTAGATGGAGGGTTTCAAGGATGGGGCAAATACCGTTTTATTTACATGTTTTGTCCTTTCTTTATCTGGGACCAGCAAGTTAAGAACTGTTTTCAAGTTGTACCATCTGGGGACTAATCTTCAGAATGCTGTTATGTTCACTGAGAATTACTGTATTACTGTAGTTGTTTTGAACAGTCACTGTTCATGGCAGGATTTGCAAGAGCATTGATGCTAAACTAAATTTGATAGAGATAGCTGAGGATGCTGAAGGCATTAATATATCAGTGTTCCTATTTACTCCTGCTGTAATATAAGTGACTGCAATTGAACACAAATTCTAGTCATAAGCTAGTCATGGAAGTAGTCAGTGTGTTAGACACAAGTGGGTGTTTGTGTTGTAGGAGCTAATTATTTGTTCACCCTCTTCTTACAGATGTGGGCAAAGATGAGATAAATCCTATGAGTATGTCTATCCATTTTCCTCCTCAGTAAAAGGAAGCCTAGAAAACTAGGTAGAAACTAGCGGAACAAGCTGTCTTCTGATTTGTGAGATTTCTGATCTAAATTTCCTTACAGCTGTTATAAGGAAACATCTTTGTCCTGTATCTCTTTGTTATTTAATAATTATTCTATTTGTGTATTGGAAAGAGAAACACAGAATAAGATGATTTACTATAAACTCTGACTTTCACATAAACACATTTGAGAAGACAGATGGGAGCCTGAGAGTATTGAATATTAGAACTATTGGATAAATCTCTATTGCTAGCCCTAGTTATATACATATATGTGTATGTATAAACAAGGAAAATCTTGTCTTACATGCCATGTGCTCTCTGCTCAGAGTATTGTATTTTATTCACTTTGGTGATTTGAAGCAGCTGATTGAATCTAATATCATTGTCGGAATGGTAGTTGATTAGTTTAAAAATTTCTAAGAATGAAAGAGTTCTCAGAGAAAACTGGAAGATATATTGATTAAAGTAGAATGTGGAGGGGTACCTCTCTGATTGATTGCTTGTGAATTTTTGATTTTTTGTTTTAGCTATATCTTAAAAAGTATACAGACTAGTGAGAATGTTTAGAATGTTTAGAATAGCAACAGTTTGTTTTTTCCCTTCTTAATGGAACATAGTTTGGAGTGCTTTGGAGGATTTTAAAAACAAAATAATTTTTGGCAGAGCTAAAAACTTTCATAGTCATTTGCGTATAGATTAGACTAAGGAGTGTCTGGTATTTAATGATGGCAGATGGCCCCTCTGCTTTCTTACACTATTGAGACCAATAAATGCATCAAGTTTTGCATTGTGTATCTATATACTCCCCAGACTGGCTGTTTCCCTCTCAGTAATTGTTTAGAAGTACATGTTTCACCGCCCAGGGGGGTACACGGAACTTCCAAAGGTTAGTAATTTACTTTCAGCTATAGTTTCTGGCAATTCAAAGGAAGGAGTTTTGTTTGTTTGCCTAGAAACGTGTTATTCTAAATCTGATGTGTAGTTTAAACTGGAATGACATAAACTTGTTCAAGTGCCACTCTTTGTCTGGTGTATGGTTTGGGAATTTTTTTTGCAGTTCTTTTTTTTTCCTTCCCATCCTGGGTTATTTCTTGAACAGCCTCACAACTTTCTCTAAGCTATATAGAAAAAAAATTCTAATTAAATTTAATGGAAAACTGTCTAGATTTGTCAACCCATCTCTGATGCTATATCTGAAAATTCATTTCGGGAAACTTCTCAAAAATCGTCCAAAAAGTGCCCAAATTGAAGGAAACAAAGTCTGAGTTTAGAAGCTCTTGGGGTACATTTAAAAATATTAGAAGTTTTTTGCTTTTAACAGACTTCAGAAATATTACCATGTAGTTGCGAAACTAAGCACATTTATGTTGTTCAATGACATGCTGGAGAAGCAGATGTGGTCTCCAATGCCCTTTTAATAAGTTTCTAGTATGGTTCCAGAATAAAATCATCATGCAGTGTGACAGATTATAATGCTTTCCCCATAACTTTCAGAATTCTGTAACATCTCTTTTTTCTTGTCTCTTATACCATTGTCTCTTTGCAATGGGTATAAGGTTGTATAATTAACCACTTTTAGACCCATTCCTGCCTTTCTTTACTGTAGTTTCTCTAGCTGCCTGATCATCGAGAAAGCCATTAAAAATGCTAGCAAGAGGCCAAGAGAGAGAGCTCACTAGCCCATACATTCAGGCAGAAAACAGTGATATTTGAGACTGGCATGGCATAGGATTATGTTACTAGTGTAGTTGTCTATTCAGTTATTCATTGGGAAGAAATTGGAGTCATTATAGGGTACGCTTGCTGAAAACTAATCTGTGATATTTCAGGATAATTTGTGGTATGCTTTCTTGGATGAAATTTGATATATGATCACTTACGTTTATTAGCAGCAACATGATAAGGTCAGTGAAGGCAATTAGAAGGATCTAAAAATGATCACTGAACTGCCAGAATACCTTCTTTAAATAATAATTAAGATATCATTACAATGGGCTAATTTAAAAAGCTGAAGGTGATTTATAATATTTTTAAAATGGCTCCAGATTTGAAGAATTAATCTAGCGTGGCTTGCAGGGAGGTTTTGTAAGGGTAGCATTACAATATTTTCAGTGCTATCATCTAGAACATTTTCTATATTCAGCACTCTGCTTTGATGCATAGTCAGCAGCAGTGATTCAACTAATGGAAATATTTGAAAACTCAATCATGGTTTTACTTTTTCTGTTATCTTGTGTCATTAACTGAAGTAACACAGAAACAACTGTGCAAATGCAGCTGTTGCTATGCTTAAGGTGATGTAACATGCTTTCTTCACAAGTATGGTACAGTGGCAGATCACAGCAAGATCGCTCTGATCACCTTGAATGGATTTTCAATGCCTGCAACATGTTTCCAGAATCTTTGAATGATATACACTGCCTGCAAGAAGCATTTTAACAAGAAATGCAGCATAGTGGCATACCTTTGACATGATGAATTTTTGATATGGAGACAGGCTGTTGAATGATTATGGGGGGATCAATTTCTGTTGTTCTACTAGCTATTTAAAGTTGTGATTTACTTTTTGCTTTGTTACCTCTGTAGAATTGGTAAAACTAACTTCATGAGCTGCTGAGAAAACAAACTTGTCCAGTTAACTTGCTTTTGGGGAGTTTTGTCTGTTTTTTTAGTTGCTTTTTGTTGCTGTTGTTTTTAAATACAATATGCTACATAAAGCTGTAAGGTTTAAAATGGGAGATATGAGGAACACCTAGGAGCCCTGCTTGCTTCTCTGCTGTTCTAAAAACTCTTTCAGCTATTCTGTTGACACATAATGTGGCCAATTTAGATGAGGTGTTTTGTGCCAAATACAGGGAACATCTGTTCTCTGGGAAGTAATTTTTGTACAAATATAGTACAGATGATTAATCTAATGTCTTTGGCATGTCCCAGTTGTTGATAGGGAAGATAGTAAAACAGCCAAATCATCTTGCGATTCCTCTTAATGCTTTTGCTGAGCTTTGTCTTGTTTCTGAGAATATCCTGCACATTGGCACCCTCATGGTTTTAATACACTTGAGCTGAATTTACCAACTGCTGTCTCTTGCAAGAGGGCATTTGGAAATAAAAACCTTAACAGCATTGATACCTCTCATCTAAAGAAGGTGTATGATGTTTGGGGCAAAATATAAACTGCAATGAGAAAGGACTCAGTTTTCTCTGTTCCTTCCTTATTTATTAATCAGTTGTTAAATTTACTCCAAATGTAAGCTATGCTCATATTTGATACCAGTCTGTAAAGCAGTATATTACTGCCATCTGAGCAAGATGCTGACAAAGCTGTAAGTAAAGAATTTGTTAATGACTTCTGATGAGGGTTTAGAAGTACAAAAAATGAAGGCAAAAAGATGGTAGAAGCACAAATAGTGTTTGCCTCTTTCTGTTAAGGGTCGGTGCTTTTGGCTGGATTTAAATAGTAAAGTTGAACTTATAGAAAAGTTGTTCTTTTACAGATTCTGCATGTTATTTTAGTTTATGCTTTTGAGGGTGCATTTTGGAACACTTCACCTCAAGAAGTCCTGAACATTGAACCATGTCTATCCTGTAATATTTTTGGCTGTAATATATGAATAATAGAATTGGGGCCATACTGTGGCAAAGAAAATGATGGATGTTCACAGTAAAAAACCCCTGCATGGGTATGATAACCCTTGCCATGATTTGTAGATTGGCATTACTAATGTGCTACTCCAAATGGAGTGAAAGGTGGCATCTTCTTCTATTTTCCGACTTGCTTTCAAATTGTTTTAAAATCTTTATGCCCCATTTTAGGTAATAACTCAATTTTCAGTGTAATTATGGTATGGTGATGTAGAGTGATTTGGAAATACTGTGATATTATGGGTAGGAGAAAGAATTGGTGGTAGAAGGATTTATGCATATAGAGTATCTTTTTTCTGTTTTTGGACACTGCCCTTGTCACCATAGCCACTTCCTTTGAGAACTGATTGAACTAATGTAGAAGTAATTCCTTTTATGTTTGTTTTTGCTCTCTCAATTTTAAGGTATGACTTTGAGTTTTGTTTTAAAGCCACATAATCTTTTGATTATAAAAGCAATCCTAAAATAACATAGAGGTTTTGTTTCTTTTGGGAGGCACTCAAGGTTCCAAGGCTTGATGGCCATTTTTTACTGCTCTAAACTTTGTTCTCTTGACATGCTGAACTGATAGAAAAAAGTCCTGAAGGAATAAGCTGTGGCCTTAAGAAAGATTAGAGATCAGTCCAAAGAGGAATGTCTGACTGTTGAGACTTGCTGGCTCTCCACCTAATGGCAAGCTTCCTTTCCCTCTGCTTCTCTCATTATTTGTTCCTTTCTAAGCTGGCTTTGTAGCTAGTTTACTGCCCAGATAGGGCTGTCCTGATTAACTCCTCTGTCAGAGCCCAATATGATGCCAGCAATGGTCACAACTGCTTGAGTCTAAGAACTCAATGACTTTGACCTTTGATAGACTTGCAGTTTTCTGGACACTAACCTGGGCAGTTGTCCGTTTTTTTTCCCCTTTGGCATGTAAAAGTTGCATTATGTATTGTGTTTGTGCTCAAGTGCTTGTGGATTAGTTTTCAGACTATATTAAAATAACTTAATCAACAGTTAATTCACATGTTAACTACATCTCTTTTAATGAGAGCAAATGAGATGTGATCAATAGATATGGAGAGTACATTAATTGGAGAACACTGAAATGTGTATACAATTGACAGCTGTAAATTAAAGATTGGGCTAATTCCATATCCTCAGTTACTGGCTTATATCTGGTAGAATTCCGCAAACTATTAATGTTTGCTTAACTGCACCTTGGAATGTTGAAATCCCATTCAGCATTGTAACAGCACTTAATATGCATGTATCCCCATGCAAATACCAATTTATATCTAAAAATGCCTACTGATGGTTGTTTCATAGTCTGTGTCATCACAGTGTTTGCATCAGTTCTGCTCCCAGTGGGCAGCTTTCCAAACTACATAAATAAGAAGTTCCATCTAAACCTGAGGAGGAACTTCACTCTGAGAGTGGCAAAGCACTGGAACAGGCTGCCCAGAGAGGTGGTGGAGTCTACGTCTCTGGAGACACTCAAAACTCTCCTGGACATGTTTCTGTGCAACCTGCTCTAGGAGGACCTGCTTTGGCAGGGGGGTCCCTTCCAACCCCATGTCATTCCGTGATTCTATGATTCTGTAATAACTACTGCTAATGGTGACATTATCTTTGTTGGCGCAGCTTTTGCCATGTAATGAAGAGGTGAACTGGTTTGGGTGTTAAACTTGGCTTGCCTGTAAAACGGCTAGTGCTGTGATGGATGAGATATTCTGGAGAAGCTTGTACTAACACTGTATTTGTTCTTTCTGTGTCAGCATCTCCACCGTATCTTCTCATGTGTCTTGTGCACCTTCATGCACATGTATCTTCTTGCAAATGTCATATTCAGCAAAACATATTAATGGAAAACGAAGCGAATCCATGTACTCTGAGAGATTCCACCAGTAACCTGACAGTCCTGCATAATGTAAATTCATCAGACCTTTCAAATTAAGTGCATGGCCAAGGATTGAAATGTGGTTGTGCTTAATCTATCTGTAGTTTAGATATTAAACTCTTTTGTGTATTATTTTGTATCTTTCATCAAGTGGATCAAACCACAAATACACATTTTCTGCATTTTCTGTATTCCGAGAATTATTTTAATCCTGAATTGGGACCACTGTAGAAATTGTGTTTCTTTTTGTGAGAAATTATGCAAAAAGATGGCTTTGGAAAATCTAGAACCTCTGTGTCTCTAAGGATGGAGACACCTCTCTCTGGTGACCAGTGACAGAACAAGAGGAAATAGTATTGAGCTATATCAGGGGAAGTTCAAATTAGGAAGGGGTTCTTTACTGAGAGTGTGGTTGGTCACTGGAACAGGTGCACAAACCTGTCAGAGTTCAAGGAGCATCTGGATGATGCTGTAAGTCATAGGGTTTAGTTTTAGGTAGTCCTGTGAGGAGCAGGGATTTGGACTCAATGGTACTTACGGGTCCCTTCCAACTCAAGATATTCTATGATTCTATATTTTGGCATATTGGGTTTTTACAATGTTAAAATGTTTTATTTATTTTCCTACAGGGTGATATAAGTCAAATAAGGTATTTCACCTCTTTTATTCAGTAGGTGAAATCTTAAATTAAAAAAGTATAAAGTATATTGATTTTTTCTACATAGTTTGCTAATTACACGTCAAAAAAATACTTAGCTCATGCATGTTCCTGTATAAGAAGCAGAATAATCAGTTTGTATAATAAATACGTTTTAATTTTCAAGTGAACTGAGTTATCAACATTGACATATTGTAATTACAGGTGAGAGAAACCATAATTTTTTCTCCTCTGATGTTTGTTTATTTTTATACTGATCGGGATAGCTTATGCAGTTACAGTAGTGCTGAACAGATGAATCTCAGTCATCAGTTCAGAAGACAATATATTGTTCTCCCCTTGCATGACCCCAGATTTTGAGGAGGGTGCCAGCAAGCTGTTACAGATTTTGATATGCAGATGAATTGTTTTTAGTCTTTCAACTAAAACAGCAAGTAATTTTGGTACATGATTGTAGTGTCCATTAATAGATGTGGCCTTCAAAGATAAAAATATTGTGAAATATTATGAAAAATAATATATTTAAGTTGCTGTTTTATTTTTGCATTGACTGCAATCCCTTATTAAAAAGCTATAGAAATCTACATATATCAATCAACCATAAATTTTAATTCCTGAAAGCATCTCTGCAGATAAAATCAAATAGAAAATTTTTCCAGTGGATTAAAAAATATGTTTGGAGATGGTAGAACTTTGAGAGTTGCAAGCCCTGTTTGTCTTGTAAATAGACAGCTTTTCTGAGTGGCTTTATTCCTTCTTACAGATTGCATCTTGCAAAACCCACTTGTCAATAAGAACAACAATATGTTTGTAATGCCAGAGTAGGTTAAGCCGAGTGTTGTTGGTCTCTAGTTTTACTAGTCATTCTGAGTGTTAATGTACAACAGACTCTGATGCACAAGATAGGTCTGATTAAATTTTTCTCAGGGAATTTCTGCCAAGTTGATTTGCTGTTTGACTAAGCTTTAATCTTAATTTCAAAAGAGAGATGGATGAATGTGTTCTCCTTAGTCGATTAAGCAATAGATGGCAATTAATTTGATATGATATGGAGTTTCACATTTGTATTGCTTATCAGTCTGAAACTTTTGTGATCCTCATTATCAGTATGTTTTTGTTGAGATTTTTCTTTATAATTAATTTTTCTTTGGGGCGAGGCTTCCTCTGTCTTCTGTTTTTCTGTTATTACATGTGTCAGTTCTAACTTTTCTTTTTGGACAGTGCTGTCCACTGTAGTAAGGCTGTATGTTATGTTTATAAATATTATTTGTTAACAACAGATCTGGTTTGGGGCTTACATGTTCTGAAATAAAAGCTGATATTGATTCATCTGCTTAGATTAAATGTATATTGCTACATCTGGTGAGGAAAAAATGATGTTTATTTGTAGCACTAGTATTTGCAATTAGAGTAATCTATGTAATTTTAAATTTTATTTTTATGGTCCAGATCTCCAAAAATTCATTTTCTTTTAAAATGTTGTGGATGTGAACCGCAGGTAGTTTCACTTTGTCTGACATAGCTTACTCTATTTTACAATTTTGGCATCCTCTGAGAACTTGTCTTTTGCGTCTTTGGTGTCAGATTGAAAAAGTCTCCAGACTTCTCAGTAATGGATGTTTTACTAAAATAGATCTGTCTTACAGTGTGAAATGACTTGCATTGGTTTCTTGTCTGCATTCGTCTCTGAACATAGCATCTGGTTTCCAGATGCTAAGAAATAATCAGGAGTTGCAGGTTACTTTTTGTTGTGGGTATTAACTACCTTTTATATCAGAAGCAATATAGCCTTTAGGTTATTAGGATTATTTACTTGGAAGACTGAGTGTATAAAAATATAGCTAAAATATTGCTCTTAAGTACAAAATTATTCCACAAAGTAATGTGTTCAGCTAATCTCAAAGAATCCTTAAAGACATATAAGAATCCTGTCATGCAACTTGACTTTTGTGTCTAAAGACTGTGAACCTAGTGCAAAACCCCTATGCATATGGCAGTTTTTGCCAGGTGCAAAATTGGTTTAATGATTGGTTCCTAAAAATAATTTTGACAATCATATTTTGCTGGATATTGCAGATGGGGAAGCATGTTTTTCTTTTTTCCTTGTTTTTTAAAGAATCCTATCTAAATAAAAGTCAGCAGAGATAATTTCTGTTTACAACCATACACTGTTGTCATTTCCTATTCTCTCTATTTTTATTGGATTGCTGTGAGGTCTGCCTCCTGTCTCCTTTGTGAATGGCTCCAAGGTCTCATCATGTTTCATTTTTGAGGAGGGGAAGTTGTTCTTCCCTTGACACTGCTATCTTTTTTTCTAAAATTGGCTTTGTAATCCATAGATCATTTTGTAGAATGATGTGGATTGGTTACCAGGCTTCAAGCAATCATGCATTTCATAGAGGTACAAGAAAAAGAAAAGAAAGAAAAAAAAAAAAAAGATCACTGGCATGAAATGTCCTTAGTTTGCTATTGCATATTGTTAAATCTCCTCATAAAGCTATCTTGATCCTAATCAAGTGTTTCATGTTTTGTAGGTTCTTCCAGGTACTTAATAAAGTCAGGGTTCCATAGTAATTAAGACCAAAGACCATTGCCATAGTCCTCAGCTATACTAATTAGGCCTAGTGTGTATGTAAAAATACAAATGTTGCTACTAAATATATGTATCAGGAAATTAGAGATACCAGTAATCTTGCCGTTTTTGATGCTCAATAAGAAGAAGACTGAAGAGAATTCAAAATTTGAGGAAGACATTACACGATTTGTATAACTGGATTTTTTTCCCAACCGTATGTAGGGAACCTGTATGTGGGGTGGAATAAAAGCAGTTAAAAACAGTTTTGGAGGAAACAGTGCAAATATGAGTATTTCAAGAATGATTAGCTGTCATGAGATAGTCTATAAAAATGTAAGGCATAAATAGAAAATAATATTAAGCAGTAATTTACATACAGAATTGGCTTTTCCTTGGTAGTTTGGTCAATCTATGGTTATGCATGTGAAATCTGTTAGTTAATAACTCTGTAGTCATTGGCTATGTGTTTTTCTCTAGAATCAAATTCCCTTTATGAAATTAGGAGGATTTCATGTATAAAATTTTAGACAGGAGGTACTGTACTATGCATCATTGAGTTTTTATTCTACTCTTATTCAAATATCTGATTGCTGCATAGATGAGCAGCCGACAAATGCTAACTTCATGATTCATGAATGAGTTAAAGTATGACTATAAAGTGAGACATTTTTGATGAACTCATAATCTCAGTCTGATTCAAAATTGCTTCCATTTGTGATCCATTTTTGGCAAATGTACTTGTCACCAGCCTCAAGTAAGTTTGTCCTGTGCATGTAAATAAGAAATTGTGACATCTTCTAAAAATTCTCTGCCATTTATAACAAGCATATTTTTTTCATAAGCAACAATTGGGTATAGCATGCTCTTTGTTGTTGGTACAAGTTGTTAGCCTTGTTATGCAACAGTTGGGTTTCCATTTTGGGATCAAAGAATTTGCTGTGTTCATGTTTCCCTTCTCTAAAGACTTTCATATGTAGGTAGCAGTAGGCTTTGTGTTCTACTTAAGCTTCCATTACTGCTTTTCTGTGAATCTCCCATTAAAAAAACCTGCTTTTATTGACGTTGCTTCTACCATCCCTTTATTGATATGTAATACTCTAATCTTTTATCCATACTTTACCAGGAATATGTGAAAATTTCCTCTTCTTTTAAGAATGTGTGTTTATTAAAACTGAAATTGCTTTTGGGAAAGGATGCCATAGATTAATTTATTAACCGGGTGCTAATTCAAAACTATGCATGTGCATGTTACACAGGAAAAATATTAATGATTTTAAGTTTTCTAATGAAAATTATACTGAAATAATCAGTATTATTGTTGCTTGAAATGGTTGCTTTTGATGTTTTCTAGCTTAGGTAAATGATACACTCTCAGACTTTCTTTCTAGCTTTCAGTTTGGATCTTGTTTCCCATCCCCAAAAGATAAAAGTAAAAACCCACCTTGTATAGTTTTACAGGGTATGAAAACAATCCCCCCTCTTTTTGTTCATACCTGCTAACTCAGAGCTTTGTGTCTCACAATCGCATTTTGTTTATGTATGTTGGCTGTGGTTGTTTTCTGAGACTTTCTTACAGAGGGTATTTATTTAGGAGACATTAAAAGTGTGACTGTACAACAGCTATGTGTAAAAATAGATTTACTCCTATCAGCTCTTGTCTTTTTTCCTCCTCCCTTCCCCATGGATTTTTTTATTTAACACCTAAATAGGTAACAAGAATTTATTAAGTTCATTTAAGCCTATCACCAACCACAGTCTTGAATTCAAAACAGTTGGAGCATGGAGGAACAGCAGATCGAGGAAAGCTGACTTGAAGCACTGGAGATACTGTCCAAGTACCAATGTACCATTTTAAGTCTGATTTTCTAAGGTAATGGTGTTCTTATGAGCATATATTTTGCTTAGGTGTTGTACATAAATGTAGTTTTTTATGTTTCATCATGGCAAATTTCTGTAAGCTTCCTGAAAATAAAGGTTTGAGTAGGACAGAGGGAACCCTTAAGTCAGAGGGTGAGGGGGAGGCATGCTCCATATGGAGGAGAAATTGCCTGCAGCCTGTGGAGGGATCAAGTGGGAGCAGGTGGGCATCCCTGAAGGAATTGTGGCCTGTGGAAAGCCCCATGCTGGAGCAGGGTTTGACTGGTTTTTTTCCCCACAGGGCTGAAGACTTTGGGGAACTCATGCTAGAGCAGAGGAAAAGCATGAGAAGAAGGGAACAACAGAGAGTAACTGCTACATACATCCAACGTCTTTGAATCCCACATGATTTTTAAAAATAAGTATTTTAGGAGGAAAAATAAACATGTGGTATGTTCCATTTCTGCCCTTGTTTGTTTAGATTAATAGTGCTCATGTGGAATCCACATCTTAACTTTGACCACTGTTTCTTTTTTCTTTACAATTTCAGTTTTTCCATCTCTTTTTATTAAGTTTGGGGTTTGGAGTAGGGATCTGAACTGGGGACTGTTGTGTCAGTTATACTCTGGCTTTATACTGGGGTACAGTGGTATTCTTTATTTTGTGTGCTGCTTCTTTCCCAATGATTTTAATTCATTCAACCCTCTTTTTTTTTTTTTTTCTGAATTGTGTAACTACATCCTCAACACACTTTGTTGCATCGATGTTTGTTTCGTCTCCCCAAACTCATATATGTGTATTTTGAGGAGCACAAGCTGAATGATAGGTAGATGAATATGGTACATTAATGACTTTCCTGTCCTGTAAAAACACCCAAACCAGGCAGCCCATGTTTTTCCTTTTGTTGCTTTTTTTTTTTAGCAGAAACGTGCTTCTAATTGCCTTAGACTATTTTGAAGAGATATGTATCCAGATGTTTAACTTGGAAAGAAGGTGGGCAGACTTTTACAGGTAACATCCTCTAAATACATAAAAGTAGGTGTCAAGGTATTACATGTTTCTATTTGATATCAGTGGTGTTCAGCTTTACCTTATGTATTTAAATCTGTAATCCATTTAGTGTAATCCCCCTTTGTCATGCTTCTTGCATTCTGGCTTAATTCAGTATTTTTTCACACGTTAGAAATAAGCAAGACAAAAAATTTAGTAGTAAATCTGCTCTTCTTAAAAAAAGAGAGTTTAAAAGTTCATGTGGGTGTTGGTTTTTCTGGGATTAGTATTTTGGTGTGCTCTGGGGGGAAGTGGTGTTTGAAGAACTTGTGAGCCTTTGAACGCAGTGTACTGTGTCTGTAAGGGTGTGGTCTATGAGACACACATTGCACGTGCCTCTGGGAATTTGTGATTTTTCCATTTGTAGTAATAGTTCTTTGTTAAATTGCACATTGTATTGACTGTGAACTAAGATGGTGCTGGCTGAAGTGTAATGGCTGCAGCGTTAGTGCACAGCTTGGCCAGGAGACATGACTGGGATATTGGTCTCAGCTGAGTTTGTGTGATCTGATTTAAGCAAAAGCCACAAATAGTATTTTTCAAAACATATTCAAATTCACTTTAGAAAGGCTGGTGCACTGTTTTGTGGTTTGGAGATGCAGTGAAGCCCAAGAAGTTAGTACCAAGAGTTTGATTATTATGCATCCAACTCAGTGTTGTGTGAGGTGACATGCCCTCTCCTCGTCCTCCTAGGTAGATACCGTACAGCTTCTGGCTTATTTATGAAATAACCTCCTAAGTGCCTGTTTGCAGATTGATCAAAAGCTTCGTATTTCATGTTAGTGGATGACAGTAAAGGAAATGATGTTATGGCTTGAATAAAAAAAAATGTTTGGAATTGGTAGTTTCTCCATCACCACCCCCATGTTTTTCACAACAGGACAGGAAGAGTTTATTCATAAGCACTTTGAATGTATAACAACACATATAAGTTCTGCATTGTCATTAATAGGCCTTCTGCTACACTTTCAGTCACTAGCAATTTTTGGTATTGATTAGGTTAACACTTGTCTGGTTTGGTAACTTTGAAGTGGCTCATATCAAAACAGTTTCAGCTTCTTTGTGAATAGCAGAGCTTTTCATTCCCAAGCCTATTATGCTATTACCAGAAAATTGCATTACAATATCAGTTCCTATTGCATTACAATATCAGTTCCTAGATTTGTAGTTGGTTCTCAGAGTTGCCTGCATGTACTAGATGCTGAAGGATGTCATGTCGATTTCTGTATATGCTTAGTATCATAATAAATAGACTAAGTAATTCATATGAATGTTATAATTGACACTGAATTCTGCTTATGATAGTTCCTTCACTCAAGACTGTGCCAATTCTACTCCACTGCTCCGTGGCTAGAAGATTTCACTCCAGTTGATAGAACAGTTAAAGAGGCTTTGCCTACCAAAAATTAACCTCTTGCACAGCTAACAATTGGTTTCACTTGTTATAAATCACTTAAACTTGTTACCAGCTTATAAGCAAAAGTGTATAAATGTATTGAATACTCAGACGTTTCAAGTGAGAGGTTGTAGGGGCTTAAAGAGCCCTCTCTACAACAGGAAGAGCAATACAAGTCCTGATCATACCTTCTTTGTTCCCCTCTCCAGAAAGAGACACCCTTAAATGAAACTCTTTGTGGTTTTTTTTCCCATGTTTTTTTTCTTGTAATTTACCTGTCCAAGTCCTAGACAGTGCCAAGAAAGACAAAAATGCAAGCTATTTGTGGGCATTCTGGATGCTTTCAACACTCACTATGATTTTACCTAAAGGCAAAAACTTATCAACAGTTTGCTTCTGTGTTTTTCCTTGAAAAATATAATGGGAGAAGTTAGGGGGAATATTTTGTTTGTTTTGGACCCGAGCATATACATCCACTTAAAATATTCAGGAGTAAAATTAAAAGGTTTCAGGAGTGAAAATTAAGATGTTGCTAATGTGGAAATACTTTATGAGAGGAAATAATTGCTGTATGCCCCCAAAATAAATTCTAATACCAAGCCTGAAAGCAGAAATGGAGATATAGGCATATTCTTTTAAATAAGGCCTCAGGTCTGTCCTGCAGTCTCTTTAAGGAAGTGACTTTAAATGGTGTAAATTTTATCTTGGATCTGGGCCGAACTTCAGACTTGTTTTCTGTTGCCGAGGGGCATATTTCTTTAAAGGACAGTTGAGTTAGGAAAATTGTTGGACTGCTGAAACCTTGTAGCAATGGAAAAAGTATAAATCATTGAGAAACTGCTCAGCCTAATTCGGTAAAATGTGACATTAACTAGTATTTTTTTTGCCAGTAAAAGCTGTGTCCACAATTAGGACATTTTGGAACTACAGCTATGCCAAATATTGTGCACTTGAATCTCTGCCATGGCAGATAAAATGATTTTCGTGTTTTTCTCCTCTAAGTTGCACTCCTGGAGGAAGACAGAGAAAAAGATTAAGTATAAAATCCTCAGCGAATCATCTGAAGAACTAGGCAATCGTGCTTTATGTAGAAAATAATCTATCACTGTGGTATCGCAAGTGGATGTGAATGATCTTTGAGGCACCCCCTGCTTGCTTCAGGCTGAGTAAACCACCAGGCAACTGTCCAAGCATAGCAGGCCGGCTAACTCTGCCTAGAATTTTAAGGGGAGAAGTAAATGATGAAACTTTTGCTCTGGAAAGTGCTTAGTCTCTGCCAAAAGGTTCTTTCCTTCCCCATGTGGAAGTTGTATAGCAATGGAATTATGTTGTCAGTGTTTCAATCTCTGAATTCTGGGATTATTCCAGCAATCTTAGTGCAGGTCTCAAGCTGTACTGTCATGAAATAGTAATGGCGATTTGCAGCCCTCTGCTTGCAGCACTTGTGTGAAAAATTTTTGGGCGCACTCCACTGGGAATTTTAGGCCATACCAGCAGCAGCAGAAGCGATGATGAGGAAAAAGAATTGGATCCTGCTACCTGTATTTAAAGAGAGAAAAGCCATGTACAACTGCATACAATTAGCATTAATAATTCCAATTTAAAAAAAAAGAACTAAAAAAAATCCTTAACATTAAATTGTTGTAATATATATGTGGTTACTGAAGACGAAACTGTTGGAAGCTGAGACAGACTAAAAGGAGAAAAGTACTGTTGATGCTAGTCTAAAGTTAGGTGGAAATCAGTTTTTCCTAGGATAGTGGTTATTGGTGTAGTTATATTTTTATATGTATATTCTTGCACATAGTATCTTCCAGACTAATGTAATTTTCTCAATAAGCATGTAAAATATACGTATTAACGTGGTCACCAGATTTTTGGCAGATCTGATTCCCCCATGATTTAATTTCTGCCTGAACGTTTTGACCTTAACAGAGTACTGGGACCAAAGAGCTTCCCCCTTCATTGTAGTGGTTCAGGGTGTTCCTACAGTTATCTTTATTTATGAAAACTTTCTCTATGTCATTTTGGATATGTAGCTCCCACCAAAACTAGCCAAATCCAGCACTCTCTAGGGTACAAATGTTACAGCATGGAAATGTCACTGATTCACAGAACTGCTACTACATCTGCACAGGACAGGACAAAAGTTGTGGTGTTTTGAATTAATGATGGATGTAGTTCCACTACTGTGGTCATTTAATTACACTTTTCTAATATCATACCCTCTCTGTTTAGATGAGACACTGATAAGTTTCTCAACAAAAAATACCTTTTTCTCTCCATACAAAAAGGATGTAAATAGATGGCAATAATTGTGAATTTATTATAAGCTGCTTCATTTCTGGCATACATATTATTTGAGAAATATGAAAGCTGTGTAATTGCTAGTTCTTGCAACTTAACAATCATGGTAAAAGACAAGCCAACAGATCTCTAAATTGGATGGACAAAAGGAAACAAAATATCCTCTGTGGACTCTACTCAGAGATTAGATAAATTTATTCATTTTACCTTAAAATTATTTTATCAAAACACAGGTTTTCCAAAATTGTCATGCAAGGTTATTAAACACAAAATAAATAGATACCTTTTGCATTTATCTGAAGACTTTGGCTCTATACCCTACTCATTTTGTAGGTACTTGTTTCTGAAATATTGGCAGTTAGCAGCCCTGAAAGCAAAATTTGACAGAAGCAAAATTCTTATTCATATCTGTATTTACTCAAGCTTCCAATACAGAAACACTAGCCTTAGTGATCACTCTATCTTCCTTATTCTGACAACCTGTCATTGTTTTCTCTGCAAGTCTTTGCAGAGGTTTAAGGTCCTGTAGCGCATTAGAATTGCAGTCCACAAAATGCAATGATAAGGTCCCTTGTCTATGACTTGTTCTTTAAGGAGTGCAGGTTTTTGTAGGCTTGACCAAAAATAAAATTTCCTTTATTGTGGGTGAAGGTACTTGAATGTTTTTTCAGATGTGAATTTTTGAGTTGTTAATTTCCTCTCCCTTTCAACATACCTTTCTCTCTGAGTTTTGGCAGATAGCGGATACTATTTTTAGATTGCATCTGGGTCAGTTACTTGAGCATGAGGTCTTATTCACTGGCGAGAAGGTGAATTTGATGCTAGGCTAAACAAGATTTGGTAACAGACAGACCAGTCAGATAAGAAAACTGTGATGTCAGCAAAACAAAGTGAATTTTATTTTCTTTTCTCATCCTCCGCTTTCCTATCAAGCTTCAGCAGTATTTGAGTCTGTGTAGTGAAGATAATTTTGGTGTTTGAAATTTAAAAGCGTATCAGTGAAGTGCCCGTGGCTTTCATGAATATCAGTCTGGACAGGCTTTCCAACTACACAATTCCTTCTGATGCTCTTTTTAGGATTCATTAAGATGAACATTTTCCAGTGTTCTTCCCCTGTTTTTCATCTGGTTTGGTTTACTTGCAGAAGTGGAAGGAGTGTCAGAGTTATCTGCTTGGAAAAAATAAGTAAATTATCTCAGTCCAACGCAGAAAGTATTCTTTCAGCTCTCGTCTTTTAGGCAGTGGAGTTATTAGTTACTCCTTTGAGGTAAGGGGATCCAGAGGTGGTCTACTGTGAGTTACCATGCTTTTGACAACTGCCACTTGATGGTGATTCTAAATCTCTTGCATTATATGGCACTGTACATGAGTAAGCCACTGGTTAAAGGGTTGTGCAAGCGTATAAAAGCCTAATGTTTAGGCCTCAGCATGTTCATAAAAAAATGGAATTGCTAGAATAATTTTCAGTAAGCTAAAATTTCCTGACTTTTAGTGTGGCAATGCCAAATGACTTTCAGATATGAAAAAATGATTAAGATAAGGAAAAAGCGAATGTAATAAAATAATAATCTAAAAAAATCTTGTGGCTTAATTGTCTATGATCACAACTAGAAGAATGACAAAATAATTTTCTTGTGGTAGTGTAACATACACTGGAAATTTGGGAAACTTAAAATTTATTTTTTAAAATAGAATTTATTTAACATAATGATGAAAAAATGTTCAGGAGCTTGAACAAGCATCACTTTACTTTCTGACTGCATAACAATGCACTTTTTTTGGTGGTACTAGTTTTATTTTTTGAGCCTATTTTTATCTGGGGAGGAATGACTGCTATTTTTTTATTCTCTAAGTAGAGGAGAAGAACCTTTCTGTAATTCTAACGTAGGAAGACACTGCTTCCTTTCTGTTCTCCTTAGGAGACCTTGAAAAGCTGAGTTGAACCTACCCCTGGGGATATATAGCCTTTTGCCCCCTTCAGTTTTGCTTCTGCCACTCATAACATCTTCAAAAGAAAAGATTTGCATGTTATGAACATTAGGATATTTTGCCTGAAGAAATAACCATAGCACAGGATCTAATATTTCACAATGTACTAAAAAAGATTGAAGGAGGAAGCCCAGACTGCTTGGAGCTGCATGTGTCAAATTAATTGGTATTTATGAAATAAATAATATTTGCCAAAAATTGTGGATTTTTCTGCTTAATCACCTTCCACATTTCTCTTGTCTTGTATCAGGCATAATTAAGACACACTGGAATTCCCGGCTATTTTTCTGTATTAGGTTTTTTTAACCTCTGTTACCAAGCATTAAGGATAAATTATTCCTATTCCCAGTGTGATTTATTTCTGGTTTAGAGGTGACTCATTTACTTAAAAGGCAAACTGGTGTTGAAGGATGAAATTAGTTTAGTTGAAGTTCATTCAAAAGGGAATTTGGCCATATACATTTCATATATATGATTTTCCACTTGCGATTATTGTTTGCTAATAAAAATGTTTTGTAGTCTGTTAATGTTTCTTATGTGACAATAAGCAGCTACTGATGCAAGAAAAGACTCTAATTTAATGCCTTTGTGAAAAAGAGGCATTAGCATGAACTAAGCAATTACCTACACTATTTAACCTGATAAGTAGGTAGCCAGTGTTCCTAGAAGTGGGCCGACTAACGCACATGTAGTTTGGCTGCAGCAACAGAACTGTGCTGGCTTTCACACTGCTGGTCATGGGAAGACAAATGGAAGACCTTCAACTTCCTTTGAAAAGTTAAGAGGATGCAGGGATGAATTTGCTGCTTTTTCGTAGAGGAAAACTTTAGTAAATGACAGAGTTATAGAAGTGGCAGCTGTGTGGCATGCAGGATGCAGATTGTGCTGAGTTAGTTTTCCTGTCACTAGATCAACTTGTTCTTCCCAGCATTGCATTTTATTTGGGGATTTTTCATCTATTAAAGTCAAAGATAGGTTGTTCTTGCTGGTGTTTTGAAGCAATCCATTATCGCAGTACTTTATTTTCAAAGAACTTAGTTGTCTATCATCTCTTTAATAAGTGCCCAGGTCTTATAAAAGTCTTCAATATTTGCTGTTTGTTCTTTCTCCATAGTTAGCTGGATGTAATGGTTCTCTGCAGAAAAATCTAGGACTCTGGCTTTTCTGACCTGTGATATACTCTGAATACTGAATTGCAACAACAATGCTCATGTGCAAAATCAGAGTCCAGGTGATAGCAAATAACATTGGTGCTAAATGCCACTAAGTGATAGTGCTGTTCATTCTTGGCTTTTTATAAACTGATCATGATAAAAAAAGAAAAAAAGAAAAAACCCATTTTATAATCACCAGGTTTGCTGAGGAGCATGTGAAGAATAATCTTGGCCTCCTCTCATCTTTGCAGAATTTAAGTGGAATTTTTGATGTAGGGTGTTATAATCCACTCAGAGCTGCAAGGAAGAGTAGTCCTCATACAGGGTCTGCAGTATTCGCTCCTTCTTGATTTTCATCCTCAGTGTTCTTTTGGTCTTGCACAGCCTTTCTGTGGGAGGAGAAAAAGGGCATCACAAACCTTTGGTACTGTAATTTTTCTTTTTCTATTCTTTCTTTCTTTTTAAAATTTTCTCCATTTTAACTCAGTGGGCCATCTAATTATTCATTCTTTTGCTGGGAATACATTTTGAAGAAAAGTGCTTAAAATATTTAATGGTGTATTCCTGGTTTTATATATGTAAAAGTGTAGTCCCATATACAAAGATTTTAGAGAGTAAATGGTATAAGTATTTGTAGTGTTTAAGATTATCTGAGAGATATTTTTTTCAGTTAGACTTGTCTTCAGATTAATTTTGAAATGAATTTATAACAAGCAGTAAATTGACCAAAACCAAACATTCTGTATTAAATGCAAGCCATTCATTTCCATTGACTGTATTTGTTGAGGAACTCCTTTCACCAGTGTTTGTTTTTAAGGCAGTAAGTAACTGTGCTGGTATAAACAGTAGATGACATCATTCAGACAGGTATTGTATTTGTCTTGTCCGATTACTAGAAAGTTGAAATACAAACACTCCCTGACTCTCCCTCCCATTTATAATCTTTGCTTTGAAAGGTTGTGCTACCAAGATCTCAAGGCACTTTTTTAATGTGGAGTTTTGTGTACTGATTTTAATATTCATCCAGATATGCACTGACCTACACAAGAGAACATTGGCCTACATCTGAATTCTTTACTTTTAACTTCACCATTTGGGTCAGTGTTGTAGACAATAAAAAGCTCTCTCTGTCTCTCTACTCCCCCACCCTCCCGTTAGCTTGATGATGCATTGAGTAACAGTTGGCAGCTTTGACAGTTGTTTTGAAAGCTAGAAAAACCCTTTTTGTACCTTAGAGACTAAATGCTGTTTGGGAAATAAGTGATATTGTGTGCTTTGTCAGTTTATTGGCTGCTTTCTTGCATGCTTTTTTGGAAATCCCTGTAGTCCTCATGCATTTCTTCCCACCATTCCCTTCCCCTACTTCCATACTACGGAAGATACCTCCAGATTTTTTATTGTCATGTTGCTTGAGGAGGTTTTTGTCCTTTCACATCCAAATTCTATTCCCAGAGGACCATCTAGAAATTGTTCACCCTGACTCATGTGAAACTGAGCTAAATCTTTTCTGATCAAAAGATTTTAAAACTGTTTTTCTGAGAAAATAATGTCTGACACTGTAATTTCCATTTGAAAACAGCTAACATCTGTGGAAAGAGCATAACCAATGCCTGAGGAATTTTTGCAAACTGAAGTCTTGACTTTTTTCAGTTCCTCTACAGAAGAAAAGGAGGGGAGGAAGAGAGATGCTTCTCACCCAAGACTGAGCTAATTTTGGGTTTTGTATACACTGATAGTATCAAGACGTTGTCTTTCTCCCTTTCTGCTTTTTTGCCCTTTTTGGGGGGGATCACTGTACGCTTGCAGCACGTGTTGCCTTCTTATTAGTTCATTGTGGCTGAGCCAACATCTTGAATTGAGTGATTGAGTTAAGAATTAGTTCATTCAATAGATTAACTCCATGTTTGTACTGCTCACACATCATTAATGACACCACTGGCGCTGTGGGGTTTTCTCCTGAACTACATTGGCTCATTTTATAAATTGAAGGCAAATGACAGAACAGTTCACTGTTACAGGAAAGGCTTGTTACAAGAGATATACGTTTACACATGTATGGTAGATCATAAGGTTTATTTCCATTTACTAAATCATCCCAGTAGTCCAGGCTGGGTGGTAATTTGGTACAGTAGCAAAACTGATGTTAGTGTTGTAGTTAGTCTGTAATATGTATATTACATTTTCCTGTGATTCCTGTAGTTCTGCTCACTGACATCTGAGAGCTTTTCATGCACTTTTATGTTCCAAATTTTCCAAACCAGATCTCCTGGTATTAGTAGAGTTCTTATAAATTATAGAGGGCAATAAGCTCTTTAGCTGTTCTTCTTCTGATACTGTCCAAAAGCCAGACATCCCACCAGGAATCTCAAGTTTTGAGTACTTTCCTGAGCTGGCTAGCAAAACTTGCATCTGCAGGGAAGCGTGTACGCTGCTGTATTGATAAGTGATTTCAGTATGTAAAGAAAATGGGATCCATTCTGTTTGGACAATCCATGATTTCTGTGAATATCAATTTTCACCTATCTGCCTTTTCTTTTTGTCATCAAATTAAGATTGAAAAAAAAGTATTGCAGTTCTTTTCTGCCTTTAATTTCTTACCAAGTTATATTCTTTTCTTGGTAAGTTTTAATGGTTCATCTTATGTCATACTCAAAGTAGTTAATATCCTCTGTTCCTCAACTTTTATTTTTTTTAAAGCTCCTCTTTGCAAAGGCATGGTTGATGTCTGCTTGTGAAAGTAAGAACAGGTTACGAGATATCAGAATATGATTCCAGTTTCATAGGTTTATTACTAAGAGTAAAAGAACGTTTAGATCTGTTTGAAGACCATTGCTGCTTCTGATCTGCAAGTAGAATGGGCAGCTTTGTAGCTAAGATTGAGATTTGTTTTCTCACAGTATACCAGTAAATAGCTTTTAATTAAAATATAAAGGGAGAATTTTTTCAACGCCACTGGAGAGCGTATAGCAAGCTCTTTGGAAAGGAAGGAAAAGATAGCATTTGAATGCATCAGACACCAAAATTGTCTTCATGTTGTTGCTTACTTTTAATTATGAGATAAAAATTGAAAATCAATGCAATGGCGAGTAGGCGTATGTCAAGTTTTATTCATATGTCTTAAACTAATATTTCTCATCATTGAATACTTTCCATGCTCTTCCGTTGGTGTAGCAGATACAGAGCTTATTTAAAAACAGACAAACAAACCCCAGCTTGTATTTTTAATACTAATTTATGCAAATTTATTCATAGAAAAATTTTAATTTGGAACAAAAGTAATTGGGCATCTATGAAGTGCTTCAAATTTCTTATTTTCTTGGTAGAACATATTTGGAGTTATTATGTGGCTTCTTACCTTGGCTTATGTTGTAGTTACCTGATTCAGAAGACTTGCTTTTACAGTGTTTTGTATTGTTTTTAATTTGAGAGCAGCTTGGGGTCCTCTGCAGACATCTCTGTGGTGAACCAATAGCAACTGCAGACAGATGCCAACACAGTAAAATGCTCAAGAGTTCTCATTAAACTCTTCTTCAGTGGTACCAATAATTAAGGGTTTAGAAGAAGAAGTCTCTTCTCCAGGAGAATATCCTTACATTCTGTGGCTGATGCAAACTGGCAGAATGCTGTTATTGAACTATTTATATGGTGACTAAACAGGAATTTATAGTTGACAGTCATCTGGCACTTTGTGCTTAATTCAGGAATGCTCCAAAACTGTTTTATTTTCTCCTGTTGACCTATCTCACATGAAAATACGGAAACAGTAATTTTGAGGGGAGAGGTTTTGAAATGAGCTCTGAGTTAGGGTGCACGTTTTCTGTGTGTTTACTTGTGTTTGGAATCACAGAAACACAGATGATGATATTATTTGATAAATAGTAGTATCAACTCTTTAAGAAAACATGTACACAAGAAGGGACTTTCAAAATGTACTATTACACCAGGCTGAACTCCAGTTTGTGTCTGTCTCTGTAGCAGTTCCCAGCTTTTATAGACTGTCTCAGTTCTTGAAAACTTTCACTTTGGATACCATATCTATGTTCCTTGATAGTTTTTCAAGATGTTGAGGCATGAGCAGTTTCAAGATGTTCTGCATCTCTTACCCCACAAAGCAGAATCCAATTTTCTGGGGGGAAAATGTATTATAAGCTTTTAAACAAGCAAATAGTTCAGAATTCAGTTTCAATGCACTGCACATCAAGAAAAAATTCCCAAACTCTACGCCTCCCAAACACTAAGGATTTGTCAAGGGGAACAGTGGTAAATTCAGTGCATTGGTATTCAAAGTACACTGGTATTCAAAAAGTGTTAATGTTCTAATTTGGTAATTTCACTGATGTTATGAGGTGAATTAGATGCTATTCTTAACATATGGATTTTCACAAGATCACAGAATGTCAGTAGCTGGAAGGGACCTCTGGAGATCATCTAGTCCATCCCTCCTGTTGAAGCAGCTTCACCTAGAGCAGGCTGGACTGAAACACATCCAGGTGGGTTTTGAATATCTCCAGAGAAGGAGACCCCACACTTCCTCTGGGCAGCCTGTTGTAGTGCTTTGTCACCCTCAAAGTAAAGAAGTTTTTCCTCACGCTGAGAGGGAATTTCCTGTGTTCCAGTTTGTGCCCATTGTCCCTTGTCCTGTCACCGGGCATCTCAGAAAAGAGCCTGGCCCCATCCTCTTAACATCTGCCCTTTAGGTATTTATAAGCACTGATGAGATCCCTTCTCAGTCTTCTCCAGGCCTCTCAGCCTTTCCTCCTAAGACAGGTGCTCCAGTCCCTTGATCATCTTTGTAGCCTTCCACTGGACTCTCTCTAGTAGTTTCTTGTCTTTCTTGAACTGGGGAGCCCAGAACTCCAGTACTCCAGATGTGCCCTCACCAGAGCAGAGTAGACCTCCCTCGACCTGCTGGCCACGCGCTTTTTAATGCACCCGAGGAGACCATTTGCATTCTTGGACATAAAGGCATATTTTTGTCTTTTGGTCAACTTGTTGGCCACCAGGACTTCCAGGTTCCTCTCCACAGAGCTCCTTTCTGGCAGGTCAACCTCCTACTTGTAGTGGTGCATAGGGTTATTCCTCCCTAGGTGTAGGACCCTACACTTGGCCTTGTTGAATTTAATTAGATTTCTCGACGCCCGACTTTCTAGCCTGTCTAGGTCACCTGAGTGGCAGCACAGCTTTCTGGTGTGTCAGTCACTCCTCCCAGTTTTGTGTCATCAGCAAACTTGGTCAGGGTACACTCTGTCCCTCATTCAGGTCATTGATGAATATGTTGAACAAGACACACCGCATCTGACAATAATAGCATTTTTTTTGAGAAGTTGTTGCATAATAAAGGATTAAATAGTGTTAAAAAATGAACAAACTGGGTTTCTTTTTAAATGTGTGACATTGTATACCATACAGTACAACTGTATACAAATACAATACCTTGTATTGTGCAATCTAAAGTGATACCTTTTCATTTAGGAGAAAGGAAGATTCTAAATTTCTTTAGCTGTTGCAATATTTTACATTTAGGAATTATGGAAAAGTTTGTATTCTCCAGAACAATATTTACTTTTCATATTAGGTAATGCACTGGTTTCTTTTTTACACTTATACATTCATACCTTATTTGAGATCACGAGAACGCCTTGAAAAAGAATCTCCTGATTGTCCCCACTTATATTCTGTTGATCTCATGGGGATATATCAGCACAAACTGGACTATATTCAGATGGAATTGAATTGGAAGACAATGTTCACATGTGCATGTCACCCACTGTAGGCACTGGTGGCCATTTGGTTCATGGGACCTTGCTAAGACTAGTATGAAGCAATTCCCCTTCTCTCTTGAAATACTTAAAGCAAGGATGTTGGGCCTGGTGTGCTGTTTGGGTTTACAAAGCTATATCTTTTGGGATGCACTGCTTGCTTTGCTAAAGCTAAGCACATCAAAGAAATCTTGACATCAAAGAAATCTTCCAATAGACTTTTTAGAGCTACCT
The DNA here is from genome assembly GCA_013400055.1 of Nycticryphes semicollaris. Classification (NCBI taxonomy): domain Eukaryota; kingdom Metazoa; phylum Chordata; class Aves; order Charadriiformes; family Rostratulidae; genus Nycticryphes; species Nycticryphes semicollaris. The sequence goes on along the minus strand of VXBJ01000196.1, from coordinate 1,325,083 downwards.
GTCAGCTGCTGAAACATAATCCCTTTCCTCTGCAGATAATGTGCTTTGCCATTATGTAGACTATAAGGTTGTAGAGGTGTTTTGATTAGACTTACTGTTGTAAATACTTGCTCTAAGATTGGCATGCAAGTAATTTTATTTTAAAGACAAAACATCAACACTCATAGGGTTGCTTAGTTTGCTTCAAATAAATTACATGTGTGCTGTTATTTTAATACTCATATAATATACCTTCCTTTCTCTGTCCCTGCATATAGAGGGCAATTACAACAACTAAATGTATATATATGTATGTTACAAATTATATTTAATAATTTTTCCTGTGGACTTTAGAATAATGTAGTTCAGTTGATCATTAGCTGCTTTTTTTGGGTGAAAATGAAGTGTACAGTTTTTAGGGTTTTTTACATGTTTGAATTTTGTGCAGAGTAGTGACAACCAACGACACTTGAGAGTTATTCTGAACTTGATAAGACAAGTTAATTGTAAACTAATATTGACAAATTCAGCCAAAAAGTTTCTGGAAGATGTGTTTTAGGCCAGAATGACTCATAAGGAGAGAGGAAAAAACATGAATTATTTCCCTCCTGTCTCTGCATACATTCATCTAATCTCTGCATTCTAGCCAAAGAAATAATTTTCTTAAGCCAAGAAAATAAGTATCCTTTAATAAAACTGAGAATCTGTTTGTCTTCCTCCATCTAACTTTGAAACTTCACAGCTCTTCATAAAAGTTAACAAGGTTTTGCTTTTATTTCTCTAGTTAGCTCCAGGGCTTCCCCTGGCTTTCTGTCAGGATGTTTGAATGATTGATGTAGGGAAAGGGAAGGGAGAGGGGAATAGGCACAACTTGAGGCTGCACCTGCTGCTCCTGGAGTGGGTCAGATTTAGTACTGAGTCACATTTAATTCAGCACCCCAACTGTAGCAAAGCAGAACTTAAGCTTTGAGGTATGCCCTCATGTTTTCCTTTTTTTTGCTGTGATGAATTGAACTGACAGCCATGGACAGAATAAGTTTTTTTATTTTAAGTCAAAGAACACAAGTAATATCCTTGTACGCTTTTTTGCATTGCCTTGATGGAAGGTGTGGCATCTTTATCCAAAGAGCGGTTTAATCTCCATCTCCATTCTGTCCTCGGAGCTTATGCTGGAGGACATCATGAAACAAAGAGAAAAAAACCCAACCCAGCAGAACTTGCAGGTTTTGGTATTAACTGCTTGCAGTCTGTGTCTATACTGGCAGTAGAAAACCACATGGAGGAGCAATTTGATTAGTAGCATGATGTCCAAGCTCTTTAGCCTTTCTGAGAGGCATGGATTATTTTGTGTAGGGCAGCACCATACAAATACAACCCCTCTTGAAATCTTGTTCTCCTCCTGGTGCTTCAGTGTGCTTACCAGCCTCCTTGGGAGCTCCGCAGTGTGTTGCGTGGACATTTGCTGGAGAGAACCTTGGTGTAAAAAATCTAGCAGGCAGTTTTTCGTCATCCCTAGGTTTTGAAGCACATTTATGTTTTATGATGTTGAAATAAAATCCTGTATTCCAGCCTCAGATATTTCATTCACCTGCTCCCTTGCTCTGTGCAAAGACTTTTTGTGTAATTAATTACTCTGTTGATTAGAGGGGTTGTTTCGTTCTTAACAAACGTTAGGAAGCTCTCAGATGGCTAAAAGTTGTCTCGAGGATGCACCCTAGCGTCGAAAAGTGACATCGCTAATACAGAGTGTTGGAGAGCCTGAGGTAGGTGTTCATGTGGGAATTGGAAAATTCTAAGAACAGCTAAGGAGTAATTCCGAGTTACAGACTTAGGGCGCAGAAAATCTGTGGATGGCTTGAGAAAGAAGGAAGCATGTTATACTTCTTTGAGGTGATTTAGATGAGGAAGCCAGAAGTACTTCATTGGGATGTGACTGAGGAAGAGAGGAAGTGGTGCCATTCTGTGTGGTATAGTGGTTAGTCCTGTGGTAATAATCTGAAATAAACTAAATCTGGATAAGAGGTATATGATATGGCATGTGATATTCATTCCTGTACAAACTCACTGTAGTGTAACTTGGCAAATGCCAGAGCAATCATTCATTACTGATTGATTACTATCTTCAAATGTGGGTGTTTCTGCTGATTTGTACTAAAGACAGACATGTCTTCTTCACAATAAAATTGCCATTGGCATCAACGTTCATGCTCTAAATGTAAACCCAGACATTTTGTATCCTATGCTAGTGTGTAGTAATAGTATCCAGACTTCACATCTGAGTTCACTAATCTGGACTGTGATCTTATATTATCATGAATCAGAACATACTGTGGGGAGACTGAAAGAGACTATGAGAGGCTGACTTCTGCAATGGAAGATTGTAGCAGAATATTGAAAAACTGAGGCACAGTACAACATAGTTTATGAGGTCCATCTTCCAAAGCAATCTATCTGAAATAGAACTGGTGCTTAAAGTCTCTGCTCTCATTTTAAGCACACTTAGAGTAATAAAGTTATAGTCCAGAATAATTTTGGATATCCTAAATTCATCCAAATACCAGGAAAATCAATATATACTAAGATTTTTTTTTTTATTTGTGCAATTACTGTGTTAGAGATGCTCACTGCTGTCACATGCCTTTCTCTGTTTCGCTCTTTGCTTCTGCCTGCATTTCAGCTTAATCAGATTCTGTTTAAGCAGACAGTATTTAGTGAGATGATGGCAAGAGAGGCATAGAGAGAACGTGTTTGGAAGGAATGTTGCAGAGCAATCCAGTAATAGAGAGGCTGTATTTCTGCTAATTATCTCAAGTAGCACAAATGTGTTGATGGTAGAAAAGATGAAGGTAGTTTTCTTCACAGACAGAAGTGTCTTCAGTACTAAGTAATTACATAGTGCTCCAGTGGACAGGATATGGGAGCTCTATGAGATTCGGCAAATTTATTTCTGTTAAAATGTAACAATAAGCCTTCAGATGAGGACCACTTCAAAGAAATATTGAATATATTGAGTACTTGTTCAAAGAAGCTGGATTCTTGAGAGCATTTTAAAATACGTATTGTAGGACACTGTATTTTATGGAGTATACATCTAAGTGGTTCATACAGGGTGTGATCAACTAGTTGTGTAAGTCAATGGTTGGTTGGTTGGGCTCAGAGGGCAGTAGTTACTGGATTATATGCTACCTAGATGCTGGTAATAAGTGGAGTATCACAAATGCTTATCTTAGGACTTATCCTTTTAACATCTTTGTCAGTAACCTGGAGGAGGTGACAGAATGGAATCTTGTCGAGTTTTCAGGTGACAGAAAATTGGGATGACCACTTGATGTTCTTGAGGACAGGGCTGCTATTCAGAGGGACCTAGAGAGACTGAAGGAATAGGCTGACAGAAACCTTATGAAATTCAGCAAGCTCAACTGCAAAGTCCTGTACCTGGGTGGGAATAACCCCTGTAATGACACTGTTAGAGACTGACTGGACTTGGCAATCTTGGTGGGGAGCAGGAGCCAGCAGTGGGCTCTGGCAGCAAGGAAGATCAGCTGTGTCCTGGGCTGCATGAGCAGGAGCATGGCCTGTAGACTGAGGGGAGAAATTGTCTCCTTCTTCTCACCACGCATTGGACCACGTCTCTAGATAATATTCAGTGCTGGTCTATCACCCTGCCCCCAAATATAGGACAGACATCAATAAATTAGAGCAAGTCCAGTGAAGGGCAACCAAGATGGTCAGCGTCTGGAGCACTTGCTCTGTGAAGACAGGCTCAGGGAATGGGAGTCAGTTAGAAGAGGCAGCTTCAGTGCACCTAACAGCAGCCCTCCCAGTGTTTCCAATAAGGTTGCCAAGAAGACAGAGCTAGGCTTCTCACAGTGTTGCATCGTGGAAGCATGAGGGAAAATGGACACAAGTTGAAGCAAGGGAAGTTTAAAGCAGTTATGAGGGAAAAACGTTTTCCCCATGAAGATGGAGAGGCAGTGGAGCAGGTGCCTCGTGGGACTGTGAAAGTTCCTGCCTTGGAGTCTTTCAAGACCAGACCTGACTGTTAAGAAATCATGCAAAAAGGCTAAATAATGTCCAAAAATAATACAAAATGTTGAGGGTGGGGAGGAGTAGTAGTGTTGAAAACCTGGAATCACATTGGTTCTTCATATAATGTCATGATAATGTTGTTGAAACCGCAAAATTGAGTGTACCAGGTTATTTGAGTTACAAAGGAAGAAAAAAATCGACAAATTCATAGAGAAGCTAAATAAATGCTTTTGTTACATCATGTCCATGTCATGCAGAGCATTGGTGAAATGTACAGCCTGTTAATAAAGATGAGTCACTGTCTGAAATTACAAGTGTAAAATGAGTAAGTGCTGGAATGGTTTGATGAACTATGTAACAAAAAGTCACAAGAAACAGCTATGGTATCTATCCCTTTTGACTGATTTTCTTCCTTTCACTTTGTCTCTGATCCGGTTCATTTGGAAATCTGAAACTCAGTTTGGGTTCAGGATATTAGAATGCACTGACATTGTCTGCCATTTTTATGCTGTCAAATGAGATACATCTTACCTTTGACTAATAGATTAGCTTATGACCCTACATTTTTTACAGCATAAGAGTTCAAATGTTTATCAAAATAAGAGTGGGCCAGTGGGAAAGAAGAAGTAATTCCTGACTCTCAGAAAGTAAAGTTATGATTTTCTTTTTTTTTTTTTTCTTTTTTTAAGCAACACATCTGAAAGAATGTTCTTTGGCATCTGTCTTTTCCTGAAGGCCTTTAGAGAAGATCCCATAACACTTACAAGAAAAAGAGTCCAATAATTAAGTCACACACAAGAGAATGACTATTATAACTAACATGTATATAGCATATTTTATGACAAAGACAATTCTCAAATAATTGACAGCACTGGAGAAAGGTACAGTATCAATAAGCAATGCTGTCAAAAAAGACAGACCAAGTATACTGCAAATGCTTACTCTTAGAGAGCTCAGTATTATATTATTGTGCTTTTCAGACTAAAGATAGGATTTATTTTTTTTTTAAGGTTGTGCTTTATACACTCTTCCTGCTTTAAATTAGAACAGTAAGGAGTTGAGTCACCTTGGCTTTGCTTGTCAAAATAATCAGGAATGATAGGGGAATTGGAACTGAGCCCAAATCTCACCAAAAGCATATTTGTATTTGGAAACAAAATGTAAAATCCTGTCTCCTGCTCTCCCCTCCTCCTTCCCTTCAACCTTTTTCTTTTCCTTCCCATATTCTTGTCTTCAGTGTACTTGCTGGTCTGGGAACTATTAAAATAGACCTAGAAAAGCTCTCTTCTGCTCCCAGACTAGCTGTGATACCATCTTGTTGGAATCTCTGGTTTTAAGATCTACCCCAGAGAGACTCAGTTGAAGTTGAGGTAAGCAAATAGCAAATCAACTTTTGAGTATTTGACTTAGTTACTTAAACATTAATTTGATGCTGAAGAGGAGGAGTCATTAGGGGATCAGATGTTTTGACTTTTCCTGAACAAATTTGGTCTGTTTGAGACTTTTCAAAATTGCATTTATCTCGGTTTTCTTGCCTTTTAGTATAAAAGTATAATAATACAAACTGTCATTAATTGAATCTTCTTCGTTTAATCTTTTCACTCTGAGGAGACAAAGGATGGGTAAAATAATTTCGGGTTTGTGTGGATGAAAGAAACCTGAGGAACTTCTGGGTTAGATAATTTCTGCTGTGAAGTGTGACATAAAATTTTTATTTCTGTGAACTGAAAACAGATGCTGTCTCTGTTTAAATGGAGATTGTGGAGCAGCCCTCCAACAAGAGGAGAAATTTGATACCTGAACAGCATGATGGAAGCATCCAGAAGTGCAGGATAGTGCTCAAAGTCCCAGGAACTCCCTTCTGTTCCCATGTTAGTCAGCATCCAGTGAACAGCAGAATGATTTAGGAAAGAGGAAAGCAGAAGCTGGTATGTTTTGTCATTTTTCCTATAACAGAGTTTTCCTAGGAAAGGTCAGTCCTGTAAGAAAGTAAGTGGAGAAAATCACTGATCACACAGATGATGCAGATGTGGAGAGCATATTGGAAAAGTGTAAGAGAATGTATTACTGATTTTTGGACCCTTGGCATATATTTGACAGAAATTTACACTTCACGGAATCATAGAATCATAGAAACACAAGGTTGGAAAGGGCCTACAAGATCATCTAGTCCAACTGTCCTCCTATCACCAATGCTACCCACTAAGCTACTAAATCATGTCTTGTAGCACCTCGTCCAGATGCTTAAACCATTCGCATCTGCTTACCAAACCATAATTGCTGTTGCTGAAGTATATACTTGGTAAGACATAAGGAAATGCATCATCGTGTAGGTTTTTGAACTCTGGGCTGAGCAAAGCTGTTTTCTACAGGAATGATCAGAGGGAAAGGGACATGGATAGTCTGCCAAGGTTTCAAGGAGAAGATTAAATATCTGTATGGCATACTAAGCATAGAAGGATTTGGATAATGCACAGGAGGAAGAGGAAAGGTATAACTGGCAGCAAAGAAGCAAACGGTTATGAAAGTAAGAATGGGAGTGTAATTATCTCCAAGAGAGGGGATAAAACCCATTTTGTTAGGTAGCCAAATAGCTAATATGTTTCATGGAGACATTTCTGAGTAGAAGTTGGCCTTTGTATATTTTTTGGAAAGGTGTTGTGTGATCTTTAAAAGGAGAGTGAATTTGTAATAAGACAAACCAATAGAGTCCATTTTACAGTAATACAAAAACAGCTGTGTGTGACCAACAAGTAATTTTTCCCATTACTTTTCCCAAGAGACTACTCCATCAAAGGATTTATTTCTTAATTTTCATTTTGAAGAGAAAAAAATAGAAGGTACTTTCTGGAACATTTTTGAAAAGAGTATTTCAACCAAAAAAAGAAGAATGGCACATTTGTGGTGAGTATCCAGCTTTCTGCCATCAGGTGCGGTCACTGTTTGGAGAGATTCTTGTCCAATTCTATAGCCTTTTAAACATTTTTTCACCTCATCCAAATTGTACCTGTTGCATTTATCTGCTTATAACGTACACATTCAGGATCTGAGTCCTCCCAAAGGTTCTTGAGGGATTTTTTTGATTCTATCTATAACAACTTCCAACTCGTTATTCCCAGATTTGAGTTAGTGAATCAGTAAAAAGTTTCCTTATGTCAAAATTAAGAGGATGTGATCAGGCTGGAAAATGTTTCCACTATCAAACTGCCTTTGTTACAGCTGGGGTTTGTTGTCCCATGTGTGCTGTCCATAGTGGTTACTTGCATTTTCTTGGTTTTGCCTGTAGGACCATTACTCTTAGCTTGTGTTTTGATGTTTGTCCTGAAGTATGGAGCATGTGGGGTCTTCTAAATAGAGTGCTAATCTGCTTTTCAAGAAATGCTCCTGTATGCTTTAATATGTTACCCTTTTATTTTAAACTACTTTGTTTCCACCCAGCCCAGGCACTATAGTTATATATATATAATATATATATATTATTAATGCTATCATTTTAGAACACTGTATGAAAGTAGGACAATGTCAGGTCCAGACAAGTGAGAACAGACCAAACATAATGAAGAGGTTTACATATTGCAAGTAGTGGATATGTTTGGTTTGGTTGTTGTTGTGTTGTGCTTTGTTTTGTTGGTTTTTTATTCTTTGGGGGACGAGTTTGGTTTTGGTGTTTGGTTGGTTGGAATTTTTTTCAGGGGTGGGTGGCATGTCTTGCTTAGTTTGGGGGGCTTTTTTTTAGGGAGAAAGAGAGATATCACTACTTGGTTACATAGATTTAATCTCTTTTGGGATGTTTTCCAGATACTGAGACTAAATTCTTCTTTATTCAGTTGTAACCTTTTCCTTCTGCTTCACTCTTTCTTTCCCATCTTTTCAGTTTTGAGTAGGACCAGATTCTGTTCTCAGTATGAAACAGATTTTAATGGAATAATGGAATTTTGTTTAATCTGCAGTTATGTAGATGGTGAGGTGAACTAGCCCCTGAAAGGAGATGCTTTGTCTTTTTGCTTTCAATGTGCATTGTGCCCATTGACTCAACAGACATATATGAAGGGGGAAAAGATGAAATTGCCAAAATCAGATATAAGTGAAAAAGTGACATTTTGTTTTTCAAGCACAGATCTTTTGCTGAATAAATATTTATCATACCTGTTTATAATGTCACGTCAAATGAAACTAGTGTTTATTTTGCCTGGATGAAAGCCACATCTAGCCTGAATTAATCTTCATCAAAATCTTGAGACTGCAGAAATACTGAGTTCAATATAGCAAACAGTTTTTTGAATACTGTGAACGTTAATTTTGCATTTTAATTCCAGCTTTCTTGGATAAAACAGGTAAAACATCTCTCTCATCAATTTTCAGTTAATAGAAGTTTTGAGATTCTGAGTTTTATTTGCATGAAATTTAAGTGATCAAATGGTGTTCTCTTACCCTGAGAGGTGGAAAGACCTTGTAACAAACCCCAGAAGATTATTGTAGGGGAAGCCTGATAGTCTTCTTTTTTTTTAATGCTAATTCTCCTTTTCCAGTGGGAGTGAATGATGTCATCCTGTCTCCTCCCACTGTGTAAACGAAGCTTGTGTCAAAGTGTTGCTGCCTCTTGTCACAGAGAGAACAGTTCACTTAAATGCAGCTGCAGTACTTTTGTGTGGTACCTGTCAGAATCGTTCCCAGAGCGAGGTTGGGCTTGTGACCATGATGTCAAGATTGGTCTTTCTCCTTTTCTATGGATATATTGCACTAAACCTGGGAAATGCTCAGAAATTGCCAAGAGGCAAGTAGCTATGACAACTTTCTGGGTTTCTGTTTGTTTTTCTGTTGTGGGGCTTTTTGTTTTTAATGCTTGTGTTTTGCCATGGAAATTTGCTTTCAACATGTTAGGAATTATTAAAGATAATGGAAAAGATCAAAGAAGATCAGCCAACAGGGCAAGGTCCATGTACAAGAGAGTAACTTTTAAGCTCTTGTATTAAACAAGCTCAAAAGTTTTCATGGGATCTTGCGACTCTAGTCAGAAGTACATGAAAACAGTAACTGTATTTAATGATTTTGTAATGATTTAGACAGCATTGTGCAGGTTTGTGGTTTAAGATCTTAAAGAAAATGTGACTTAGAAGCACCTTGTCTTGGTGGAAAATTTCAGTTTTGTCTTGAAAGGACTTTTATGCTTTCCCTTTATATCCATCCTTAACAATTGAATAGAATTTTACTTTTGTAGTTCAGGTTGCATGCATTTGAGGGAGAGGAAAATGATTTATTAAAATTTCCACAAGAAGAAAGTCCCCCAAACCTGTGTGAATACTTACTTAACTATTCCTTTCTTCTGGAGTCTGGAAGTACAGTAGATTTGCAAAGCTGGCAAGGATCCCTTTTCTTGATTGCTAATGTGACCTGTGGAGCTTTGGCATTTTACTAGTATTTTATTACTGCAGGAAAAACAGTCATAGCATAAAATGAAAAGAATATTTCTATATCTAGATCGTAAAACACTTTGTAGTACCTTGGCATTGAAACAGCACTTTCACGACTGTTTCTGTACGGTACATATTTCTCTTACTTTGTAGAAAAGCTTGCCTGAGTCCACTGTACTTTGTAACACATTTTACATCTGCAGTCTCCAGCAACCAGTAACATTTAGAAAGGAAGCTGTGATTTAGTTCCTTATGTTTATTAAGAAACCAGCATTTTGAGGGCTTCCTAGGAGATTCTGTTTCATAAGTGTTATTTAGGAGGAAGAGGTAATTTTTCACCCTCCCAACCCTTCCCAAGACACTTTTTAAATGATTTGTTTCTTGTCTTTCCCCTTAAGCTCGTTTTCTGCAGCAAATGTGGAGTTTTCTGCATAGTGCTAACAGTGGGACAATGCGTAGTCTCTGCAGTTTTTGTTAAATCAAGCAGACTGTTAGACTTTAGTTTTATTGAAAAAGCAATCTGTGAGAAAACTACTGTAGCAGTTTATGAGGATTATATTGAACAGAGAGGAACCTTGTATGTATTGCCTACTTTGAGGGAAGGAACTTTTCTAATGCTTTTCTCTTTAAATGGTTTCACTGGACTTTCTGCTCACTGCTACAGAATAGTGGCTGTAAATTTATGATAACTGTGAAATTCAGACAAAGCTACTGATCCACTGTAGTCAGTGGGAGATTAACTCTGGGATGCATTTTTTTTTCCTGTCCTAAAGTAACATTGCAGAAGTGAAGTTCTGTTTGCCAAATGCATATAGCTGTAGGTGGAAACTTCATTTCTTTTCAGTGACACAGCTTTTTAAAGATTCTCCCATTACAGTATTGAAACATTGATCTAATTCTTTTGTTTGCAACTGCTTCTCAGGTTATTATCTTCATTGGAATGCATTAAAAAGACAAGTGTATTAGTACCAAGCTGTTACCTAGAAATGTTCAAAGAATTGTCTTTTTCTATAATTTACACTTGTTTGATAAGGAATACAGAACTTTTTCATAAGAGAAGTGCATATTTGGATCATAAAGTACTTTTAAAATGAGGAAATGCGGTGGTAGTATCCTGTTAAGAGGCTATTTTCCCTACTAAAGAAGCTTTAATTCCAATGAATTGCTGTACTCTTCAAGTCATGAACTATGTAACTGAGGATCCATAGTCACTCTTGCACTACCAGGAACAGTGGAATTGATTTCCTAACTTAAGGCAGAACAATCTAGCCAAATTCACTTTCTGGTGGTGCAAGTACTCCTTTGCATAGGTTATCAGTGTAAATCTTGCTGTTGCTGCTGCTTTGGAATTCTGGTGCTGAAGTCTTCTCTCCAGGAGGTGAAACACACTGATCCCTGGTTTTGTGGGCTGGGATTTCCTTTCAGTGATACAAGGTGGAAAGAACATCTTGCCTCCTGCAGCTGCAAAGGAACACAGCCAGTGCACCCTTTGGATGACAGTGACTTCCAGAGCTATTTGAGAGATTGTGTGAAAATACGCTGTTCAGTATATTTTTATACTTTTCACCTCCACAAGTATATGTTTCCCTAGAATGACAAAGAAAGTGTTATTTCTTCCTTGTTAACAAATTCCTTCTGTAATTTTTTTGACTTCAAAAATTAATACACTTGGAGGAAAAACTTGGAAATGCTACCCAAGGATTCAAAATAGGGGAAATATCAGTTTATATTTCCAGTGGAAACTTTTATGGTGCTTCTATGTATCCTGCATTATAATAGTTTTGCCTGTAGTGAAAAGAGGCCTCTGCTTATACCTGGTCCTAGTGTAGTGCCCTATGCACCCTTTCCCTTGCAGTACTTTGTCACGTTTACTGTAGCAAATGACAAGAGATGACACAGTTGTAAGCTGTGGCATAATTCAGACTCTCTCTACATTAAGATTTTACAGGCATAAGCAAAGGCAATGCAATTGGAAAAGGAAGGTTGGTAAGTGTTTTACTGTGCAGGCCATGACTTGTTTACAATTGTTCGTGTTTCATGAGTTTCTGTTTGAAGGATCAGCTGATAAGAAAATTTTGTAGTCGGTGCCTATAAAGATTAAGTGAGGGGCAGGAAATGGTGGTATGATGAGGGATGGTCTTTTATCAAATATTTGAGACACTGTCCCTTCAACTATATCCAGTTTCCAAAGCTTTCTTTTTCCATCAGAAAGAAGAGAGATTTGGAGGTTTTCCACTTATTTTTGTCTCTTCCCTTATGCCACCATGCCATTTACATCCAACATAAATTTTCTCAGTCCAGCAGTGTTGTACTTGAAATATTTCAGTGATGTGTGGAAGTAGTAACAATGCATAGGTGTCAGAGTTAGAAATTGTCATACTTTCTCTAATTTTTATGATTATGTGTAACAGAAACATTTCATCCTTGAAGAATGCAGTGTCGTCTCTATACAGAAATTGAGTATAGAGGAGGAGTTGGTAAGCAGAACATCCTGAATCTGAGAGGGAAGTGAACAAGCAAAGCCACAGAACAAAGAATAAAGAAGTTACAGGACATAATAGACAAGATTGTACTGCCTTGTAAACTGTGTTTCACTGTCATCTTTCCAGCTGGACCTGCTGCAAATGTTGCTGAAGGCAACAGTTGTGGAACAAGGTCTTTGTGTTTGTTAAAAGAGCATTTCATGTTTTCCATTTTGCCAGTTGACTTTCCAGTTATAACACAAATGTGCATAGAAATGCACTTTTTCACTGTAATTTCTGCTTCTGGTAGCTTTTGTGTATGTTCATGTTCTGGTATTCTTTGTTAGAGCTGTAAAGAATTCGGGGTCGATCCCATCTTATAAACTTACAGTTTTATGAAGTTTTTAAAAAGAAGAGTCTGAATGTGTTTCTGTCTGGATTTTGATTTTTTGCCCTCAATGTTTCTGACCACTGACATCACATGTGTCTGTGGTTTTCCTATTATTTGAATTAGTCATCAGGTAGATTAGAATTCAGGCCTATGCTTTTTCCACTTTTCAGGATTCAGGTCTGTTCTGTTCTGCTTTCCAGGAAAGTCTCAGGAAACCTTAATTCACCTTCCTCCTGATTGCTGCCTTCTTAGGGAAAAAGAGTTCAAACTTGACATTCCTTATGGGACCACGTGAAAGAGCATGATTTACAGACTCATGTAGGGAAAACTAAATCCAAAACTTTCTTATTTCTATGATTATTAACTGTGGGGATAAGAGGGAAAAATAATAATTTTACCCTAAGTTTCTTTTCTTTTCTTTTATTGGGTGGGGGGTTTTGTTTGTTTGTTGGGGTTTTTCGTTTGTTGGGGTTTTTTGTTTGTTTTGGGGTTTTTTTGGTAAGTACACAGGAATGGTAGAAAATATTGCAGATAACTGCTAGCTAAGATTTGTATTTATGGTAATTATAACTGACATCTCTTTAAGAGTGAACACTGTATTTAGAGTATACTTCCAAACTTACCATTGACATTTGTAAAAGGAATGGGCTAATTTTATTCATAGCTAAATTTTCTGGCTATGTTGTTATGTAATACTTCTTCCTAACCAGAGGTTAAACTCAGCATGTGTTTTCACTTACTGGTGTCAAGCAGTTAAAACAATGTTGAATTATTTCGATGTGTCACAGTCACTATACTGCAACAGCCAAACCTTAATCTTTAAACTTTTGTGCCACCCCCCTCCCAAACAGCACCACTTTGGTAGTTGTAGGATAGCAGGGTAGAAATTGTAAGATGGGGAAAGTCTCCTGGAAGTTGGGGTTTTTTGAGCATATAACAAAGCTGGCATATCAAAATACCACAAAAGGAGCAAAATGACATATGGTTTATTTGTTACTTTCTGCATAGTTTACAAAACGTCTTTCTGGGAAGTATTTTTCAAAACACATAACATATTGGCCTTTAAAAAGCATATTCTAATGAAAAAAAGACCAGTTTGGATGAAACTATTAAACTACTTCTTTCTTTTTTCTTTTTTTTTTATATATGGAAAGAGAACTACAAAATTAATTTGATTTGTGTGAAATACTTCTTTTATGTTTAATGGCACATAAATGACAATAAAGTCCTGTGAGAAATTTCAAAAGGATCCTTTATCTGGTATAATTGAGTGGCTAGTTTTCAGTCAGTAGATGTGTCACAGCAAATCTGGCTCATTCTTTGCTGAAAATGAAAACAATCCATAAGAATGTTGCCATTATAGCAGCTCATTTAATCAAAGTTATCTTATCATGCGGGCAGTTGTTTCCTAGGATTGTACAAAAACATATCAAAAGCCGGTATTGAGCATCAGGCTTCCAAGTTCAAAGACAATCCATAATACCAGAATTCCATTTTCACGCTGGCACAATCAGTGGTGCAACAGTGTGATGATACATATGGGTGGATTCCACCAGGATTAAATTCCATAGCATATAAATGCCTCTAAAATGATCTCACTGCTGGATAATCTGTATAAACTTCCACCTCTTCATTTTAATTTTGATGTTCCCAAGTATCTCTATCGCTTTCTGAAAATTATTTTTCAGTCCTCCTCCATCATTAGATTCTAGACATTCCAGCAGGGCAGGCTACATAACTCACTTGAAGGACGAGCTGTAGGCTAAATCCTGCTGCTGCCTTTTGGCCAAACCTACTATATATGTATAGTATACTCTGTATGTATATTGACTGGTGGTACTGTGAATGGTCAATATGTCTGAGGCTTCTCTGGAGTGTTTGGACTTACCAGGTGTGCGCTATACATTACATGTACAAACAGCAAGCTCTGTCTGCTCCAGGGGGAAAAAATGGCTAGCAGTGACCTGCCATAGTCAGAACTGTTCATACAGCTCCTAGTGGATTTCTTTTCCTTGGGGAAATTCAAGTACAGACTTGAAATTGTTGGTAAGCAGGGTAAGTTTGTTGCTGTGCAGTGTTCTTGACTACTGCGTTTTGTAGAAGATAGTTGGAGACTTACTCACTCACATGGATTGCGTAGCAATGTCACGTTAATCTTGGTGTGAAGCAATGCAGATATTGGTGTTCTGGAAAGGTGGTGACCTAAAATAGGTGCCATTAGCAAAACAGCCAGTCTGTAGTTTGTGCCTAAGTGGAAGCAGGCAGCCAGAACCTGGCCAGGTGCCACTCAAGCTTGCCTGATAGGTCTTAATTCAAATGCCCCTAGTTATAAATTGGGTTTTCTAAAATACAGGCCAATATCTATTTAATACAAGTTTGCTTAATGAAATACATATTTGTCTTATTTTGCTGTGAGGACAGTGTTTGTGAAAATGACTATTGGCAGTATCGTGGATCAAACTTTTGCAGGGGCAAGGCCTTGGCCAACTTCCCCAGCACAGCTGTCCCTCAAAGCATACCAATCACAGGCCATTATACTCTGGCTAAATCTACCCTAAACCTCTCCACTTGAGCAAACCAGTGTGTGTCATGTCAAGGTGAAGAAAAAATAGGCCAATTTTTGAACAACCAGGTGAATTTCTACTGTTGATGGAGTTCTAATTGTAATTATAGTCACTGGAATTAAGTGTTTTACACTCATTGCTTAACCAAACCGATGTCGTCAGAACGTGAAGCTGTCCGGGCAAGGTTACATAAGGATGGTCACATTAAGAATGTGAATCCAAAGTTTTCACCACTTCCAAGCTGCTGAATAAAATACTGGTAAAGAGTTGAGGCAGTAGCTACTGCATATAGATCTAAAGGCAGGGAGGTGGAGGATGCTTTTTTCTATTAGAAGAAAGCTAGTATTCTCCTAGTCTAAGGGCAGCATTTGCTGCAATGGTTCAGAGGCTGGTAGACAAAGTCTAACCTCTGTTTTGTAAAAGACTTTGGAGTTGCTGAGTTCCACCACTCTGTAATGATTTAATATTATTTAGAGTTTCATGGAAGAAAAATAAATGAAATAAGTAAATCCACTATTTTTTCTTAGTCTAATTGTAGCCATGCTTTCTGCACAAGTCCTGTTTACCTTGAACAGACATGTCAAGGCTCAGGGCTCCATGTGAATAAATCCATTGCAGTAAAACCTGTCATAATAAAGTATTTAAGTCTCTGTGGGTGATTTAATTTTTATTCATTATGTGTGTGTGCAGTGTCCTAACACTAGAGTGTTACTGTCCGTACTTAATAAGGGATTGTAGTTCAGTGCTATCATTCATGCTGGAGAGTCACTGGCAAAATGGATTCTCAAAGTGTGAGGGACTTTCTTTTATAGGGTTATTTCTGAATTTTTGTGTAGGTCTAAGTTTCATTGCCTTATTCTCAAAATCTGCTCAGGAAAAGCACGATTCAATAAAGCAGTAGCAAATTTTAATACTCTTTCTTATCACCAGCAGTTGTTGCATTAGTTTATGACTCTATAAATGTCCAAAGAGTGCTTGATATGAGTTCACATCATTAATACTTTGGGAACCTGGCTAACTTAGGAGGACTGACAATGTATGTGGTATAACATTATTTTTTAACATCCATGAGGAAAAATCTTTTCTCCTTCTGTCAGATGGTTGCCTCTGGTTTATATTAGATATTCACTTTATTTTTTCTTTCTATGATGCAAAAGTCTGAAATAATTTTAGAACACATGAAGTTGTGGTTGGTTCAAAAATCTAAATATGTAAACTTGAAATGTCCCAGAAGGTTGTTTCGTGATTCTGAAGTGAAAATATTTTCTGGTAGTTTTGATTCCCTTATTACCACGGTTCAAGCCTATACATGAACAAGAAAAATTCACAGTAAGAAAAATGCNTTTTTAAGTCTCAATGTATCTGTACAACATGCACAATCATATGCTGAAAATAAAGGAATGGGCACAATAGTCTGAAAGCTAGTAAGAAATTGAGCTTTAGTACACAAAGAATGGGAAGAAAACTGTACTGTCTGACCTGGAAATTTTGGCAGAGTTCCATTACCTCTGGCTCACACAAGCACTGAAGTGGTTGGATTAAATTGCAGGGCAGAAATTTTATTTATAGCACAGTGTATGCTGAAGCATAGCTTGTTACACAGTTAGGGAAATGGCCGCAATCAGGTTTGAGAACCATGCCTTCTCTTAGCTTGATGTCTCAGGTAAAAGTGAGGGTGTTGCATGTTCAACTGGAATCAATAGGCCTCCTTCCTTTGTCATAAAGCTTATTAACAGTTATTTACTGTTGTGAACAGAACTATGAAATTGCTTCGCGTTGGTTGTCCATTATTTGCCCCTTTACTGATGAGAACCAGCCTTCAGTTATGCTATGACAAAATCACAAGCGTAAATACTGCATCTTTTTCAGCATTTCTTCCTGCTTTTTTCTTTTAACTATGAAGAAGGCAAAATCTGGTAAAGCTAATAAAAAAGTCTCCCTGCTCACGTCAATTATTCAGTGCTCCTTAATAGGTGGTAAGTCTGCTGTGACTCGGTGTTGAAGTAGTTAATTTATGTTGTGCGTTTATCAAGTCTTTGTATATACATCATAAATAAGATTTTTGAATGCTTGAAACATGAATGCAGACTTTTTGAGCTAAAGAACTTGTTTTGAATTTTGGACAGATTTTGTGATTTTTGCTCTGATGGAAGATTCAGAGTTAGACTAAACTTGCATGCAAGTAAAGCAAGCCATGAGGGTGATTTCACACAGACTGTCTAGCACGGAGAGGCATGTGCATACACACACAATCATTTGGGATCTACTTCATTTCTCATAAATGCATTACATCAAAATTTATTTGTTTTAATCTTCCAGGCTTTTATCGATCCCCTTGTCGTCTTCCAGTTTTAGTAACATGGTCAAATAGCAGTTCATAAAAGCATTTGTGTGTTGTTAATAAGCAGTAATGAATTCTTAGAAAGCATAGTTTCTCAATAAGGTAACAGATGTTTATTGTGTTCCCTTCCCACTTGGAAATACAGACATTATCAATGGATGTCATGTGCTATTTGTATATTTATTTGGAGGGAATTTAAGGTTGTTCACAGTACTAAGGCTGAAGAAAAATTACATGTGCTCCACCAAACAAAGAAAATGGATACTCTTAGTTATGCCCTATTTCAGTGTAGAAATCTCAGGCATTGTGAATATTTTTTTCCATGACCTGGCTTTTCTAGATATTTTTTTTCATTAATTTGCTTTTGTATTGTTAAAACTCCTGTCAGTTGTCAAACAAAACTGGCACGGAAAAGACCGTCTCATTTTAAAATGCTGTGAAGTCCTGAAGCAATATTTATGTACTTAATGTATTCTTAAGTCAGAGAACATTCCTTGGGATTTAATGCCGTCTACTGCACACTGTGTTACAAGACCAGTGATGAGAGAGACATAACTTTCTACATACCATAAATTTTCCATGAACTATTGGGCACATGCCTGAGTGAAGTACAAGTGAAAATGCAAAGTCAATCATACACAGATTGCCTAGCTGATGGGTCTGTGCATAGGTGTACATGCCCTTATCCTGTGCCAAAATTAGCATAAGCCTTCCGTTTGTGTAACTGATGTGTTTTCTTCATTGGAATTTTTCTTTTTCTTTCAATAAAACATTAGATGGAGAATAAATTAAAAAAAAAGTAAATATGGACATAGAAAGATTGGTCAGAAGTAGAGATTATTCCTTGCTGCTTTCTTTCATCTCAGTAGATAAAAGGCAATGTGGGAAAAATGCAGCAGCTGATGTAATGGATATATAATTTGAAACACAATCAGAGAACAGGAACTCTATATTGTCTGTCATGTCCTTTGTAGAAAGGGAAATAGGTGGTAGATCAGATGAAATATTTAGTTAGGAGCAAAAGCAACTTCACTATGTTAGTAATTGTGATGTATCTTTGTACTCCCTTAATCACACATAGCTTTTATTTTACATCTTGTATACTTACTCTAAATATATTTGTTTCCCATTTTTCTCTAATCCATTGATTTAGAACAATTTACTTCATATTTTAGTTTTCTTAAGAAGAGTTATCAAGGCTTGTGCTTTTGTGCTTCACAAGGTGTTCATAGTACTGAAAAAAAAATTTCTGCCAGATTTTGGAATTTGATATTACTTCGTAAAATCATCAAGTATTTATCTTATTAGAAATTTCAATTTTTAACATCTTTAATTGAAGATTTACTGGAAGTCTGTTACTTCTTTCTTCAGACACTTGCTTGAACTTTGTGGAAGCTTTCCTTTGATCTCTGCAATATAGAAGAGTGGAACAATATCAAAGAAGATTAAAAAGCGTGACCTGTGACTTTTCTTAATATGTTACTTTTTTTTTTTTTTAATAAGCTGCCAGATCATCAGTCTTGAGATCCATCTTGTCTAATGGTACAAGATGAGATACATTTTCCAGCTGGGAAAATCTATATGCAGTTGGAATCGAACCTTATAGGACTCGGCTGTATCAAGCTAGTGTCATAGACGTGTGAGAACATTCAGCTTGGAGACCAAAAACATAAGTGAAATCACTTTATTTTGACTGCTCTGAAAACACTGAGCAATTTCTTTTTTTGTTTTTGTTTTGGTTTTTTTTTTTGTTTGGTTTTCATTTGTGTTGATAAGTTTCTAAACTGAAATGGAATAACTGCTTAAAAGCTTTGCTGATAGACTTGAAAGCATTGACAAGACCAAATCACAGTTCTCAAAGCAGAACAGCATTTCATATTCAATTACTGGCTTACTTAATGGATGAGATTTGCTTATTCTTTCTGAGTCTAGCATGTGATAAATATTCTTGTGTATGCTTCAGATACTTAATTGCTTTATCAGCTGTGTGCTCTGAAAAGTGGGGAACTTACTCAAAAGTTAAAACAGAATATTGCAAGCACCATTATCAAGTGCACATCCAAAGCTATTAATCCTTGCAATATCTGAAGTCCTGTACATCTTGAATGTTAGAAGAAGGTTTTGAGCAGACAACTCATATATTTGTGTGATCATATGAAGGTGGCAATATTGTAAGTGAAAAGCCATCATGACTTCAGATACCATTCAATTTTCAACCTTTGATGCTTATTATTTTAGAGAGGCCTGTTTGAACTTTACACAGCATAATTGGGGATTTATGAATAGCAATTAAATCCCATTAGACATGGGACAAGATACTAAGTACATTTTTACAAGCTTGCATATATTTAAGAATTGTTAAATGTCTTGTGCTGTCATGGCAATGGTGCAGTCTCAAAGTGAAGAACAGATTGTATTTTTCTGTTTCTAGATGCTTCTGCTAGAAATAGATTATTGCATTACCCCCTGATGAAATAGTTATTTCCTTTCAAGGATATCTTATTTTAGATACTTTTTACTTGCTCTTTCGAGAACCTGTGAACTAAACCACAGACTGGACTGCTGTTCTCCTGAGAGAGAGTGTTTACTTAAATATTAAATCATAGGACACAGTAACAGACAGAGGAACAAACCATTTAAATTAATTGGTGCCTCAGGAGTGCAACAGTATCTGTCTCACTTATTACACTGCCATTCTGTAAAGATGATTTAGGAAGACAGCTTGATGGCTGCCTGTTTCAGAATGTGTATCTCAATATAGTTTGTCTTCCTTCAATTTGAAAGCACATCATTATGTACAACTCATCTTCTTTTATATGCCCAACCCAATTATTTCCCAAGGGTACACAAATCACAAAACATTCTTCCTCACTGAAATGAGTTTAGGAATTACTGTGGATGTGACTCGAGAACCAGAAAGCCTATTAATGGGTACTTCGGATTTTTAACCACTCACTGGTATTCTTCAAGACCAGTTTTCCATCTACCTTGTAACCTACACATCCAGTCTGCATTTCTCCAGTTTGGCTGAAAGGATACCTGAGGAGATTGTGTGAAAGTGAAAGTAAATGGCGTTTATCATTTCCCCCTTGTACGTAAGGCCAATAATAGCATTACAGAATGCATCAGAGTTGGTTGGCCTTGGTAAACTTGTGATGGCTGTTCCAAATCACCTTTTTGTTTGTCATGTGCCATCTGTTCCTGGCAACAGAGGTTAGGCTGAACAGCTCGCAGTTTTCTAGATGCTCTTTCTTGCCCTTACTCAAGCAATTTCAGTGAGATGTTTTTCAGTTCTGTAAGCTTGCCTCTGCCTGGAAGTTCTCTTATGCTTATCTATATACTGAAGAGATCACACTTTACTGTATTTTCAATACCTATGTTAGAGGTAGGAAGTAGGATATTGGAATTTAAACACAGCATTGGGGAGGGTAGCACCTCTTGAGGCTTTACGGTGCATACTTAGGGGTGCAGGAGAAAAACCTGAAATATTCATTTCTATAAAGAAACATAGGTCTGAAATGGTCTTCCCGAAATAATTTTTACCCCCTTGTGCTTATTCCTCAGGCACTTTGTTCCACAGCTTCACTGCCTTTATCATTTTTCCATCTATCTTCTTAGGTACAGTTTGTGTTACTTAGTTCTGTTCTTCACAGATATGGAGCAGAACTGCTTTCCCTCAGGGTTTTGTTTGTTTTTTTTGTTTCGTTTTTGGTTTGTTGTTGTGGGTTTTTTTTTAAATATATATTTGGATGCTGTCTTCATATCTGTCTACATATTTTTCCTCTAAAACTGGATGACTCCTATGTATTCAGGCTTTTTCTCTAGATAGCATACTTGTCATTGACTTCACTTCTTTCCCCTGGGTTTTTATCAAGTTGGTCTACTTTGTAGTGCTCTGTGCAAAAGAAAAGGTCCGTATGCACTCACATATTAGTGGTAAGAGATCTTTTCAGAAATGAGGACTACTGCATGAAAGGACTGGGTGCTAACTCTTCAAATTTAGAATAGAGAAGGTAACAGTCTTGAAACACACTTAGATATGTTGATGATTCTGAGACTCAGGTTAGTTTAAAACTTAAGAGTTAGAAATACATGCTGGTGTCAAATTTACTGTTAGTATAGCTTGAAAACTCTGCTAGCTGTCTAAATACTACTGTTTTTAAGCACTTTTCTCCTTAAAAAAGAACCATGTGCTAAATAAGGGAAGGAGGTAAAACAAAATTAGCTATGAAAACATCTAAGCCAATGTTACAGACTACTGATCTGATGACTTTATCTTTCAACTTCAAGTAAGATTATACTGATCACAGAAGGAAGATTTTAATGTATGACTACATATTTTGTTCTACAGATATAAAAACCTGCAAATATCAATTTAAGACTGCTTCTGATTTTTTTCAACATGAATTCAAAACTGCCTTATTCTAACACAATAGAGATGACATTTTCTTACCATAATTTATTTCGTCTTCTTCTTTTAAATCTGATTTATATTGTCCCAAAGTATTGCAAAAGATCCCCAGATGAATTGCTACAGAGCAAATCAATCTAAAAGGTATGTACTGAACAAAACAAAATTATGTATTCTGATGCAATACATAGTGATCACATGTAAGGAACGGATTTCAGAATGACTGCTACAATGTGAGAATGTCACTGCAATATGGGTACACATCAATCCATGTAGCAGATTATCTGTGCATTCAGTAATGAATGATATCATCATGGATTGTAAGGTATAGCATTTTCACTCTTGTTTCAGAAGCAAGTGCTGTTGTAGTTGCAGGAACTGATTTATGTTATGCCTTTGATTTTTGATTCTACAAAAAGGCATTGATATTTGTAGGTGAGAAGTGCATTAAGGGAGTCGTTATGCTAAACACTGACTGCTGTTCCATAGGTAATGGCAGTGGTAATGCTAAGCACTACCTGTCAATGAGTATGTTCTGAGGAAACTTGTTGCACTAGGGTACACAGTCTTTAATACTGATCACTTCAAGCTATTTATAATTTGTGGGCAAAGCCAGACCAACAACATCTGAATTCCTCACCGCTTAAGTTCTTAGTATCTTGTTGACCTCTCCCTGCTGAGGTGCTGTTGTGAAAGTCCATACATTTATTCAGCTGATCAGCATTAAATTTATAACTACCTTATACACAGCCATGTCCAAAGACTGCATTTCTCTTTTTGTGTCTGCATTACCCGGTGCTCTTTGAAGGCTTAAAAGGGAGTTAGAAAAACCTAGGAGGCTTTTCTTTCTGTTCACAGTCTTCCATATGCCTTATTGAATATCTTTATGCCGAATCTGACAGATTCTTTGGCCAAGGTACAGTTTTCTCCGTAGCCCAGCCCGGGTGGAGTTGCCTTGGATCTCTTTCCTTGGACAGGAGAAGGAGCCAGGATTGGAAAGACCAGCTCTTCTGGGCAAGATGCAGTCACTGTCTCATCAGCTCTGTCCAGGTGGAGTTGCATCAGAAAAAGACAGCCCAGTCTGGAAAAAAACAACAAACTAGCTCAGAGACTGAAACCAAGGGAACAATCCCCTGGAGATCATAATTATATCAGATACAAATCAAGCTTTAACCTAGTGCAAATAAGTAATCCATATTATACATTGAAATAATAATTTGAGCTTGTTTTATTAGCAAAGGAGTGGTTTCATGGACAAATGGCTTTTTAGATTTTGTAGTCTGTGTGCTGCTGATTTGAAAAGTAATCTATCAAAAATGGTTCAACTTGAAGGAGTTTCAGGGGGCATTATGCATTGAAAATAATATCTTATGACAGGAGCCAGAGACAGGTTGTTTAAACTTTGTCTGAAGAAACTTAACTCTTGTTCCCTTTTCCATCAGAGCAGCAGACTTTGTTATTCTTAAACAAGAGTTTTCTTGCTTGTTTTCAATTTTGTTTGGCTTTGAAACAAATAATAGGAAATGGGCTGCAGAATGAAAGCTGAAAATCAGAGTTGGACCATTGAAATAGGACCCTAAGTTTAAATTGAGCCTCTTTTTAGATTTGTGCCCAAAATAAGGAGTTACTGTACTTAGTCCAATAAAGAATAATTTTAAACCAACACGTGTAAGGAGCCTTGTGAAGGAGATAGTGCAAAAGATGGAAATGGATCTTCAAAGAAGTGCCTGAATGATCTGAAAAACAGGTGAGAGAGATGACAACATATGAGTAATAATTTTTTTTGTTCTATTGCTTTATGTAGAGACATAGAAGTTAGAATTGCTGATAACTTGACCTTTACCTTTGCATTGTCCTTACTGGGCCTAAAGTAATAGGGAGCTACAGCTTACTAAATCAGTTCTGAACTATAGTGATTACTAGAGCAAAGGAAGTTTTAAAAATTGTATAGCTTTGTACTGCAAATGCTTTAACAAGTTTCTCTGGGAAATACCTATTTCAGCTATACCCATTAAAAAAAGAAAGCATATTTCAGATTAGTGTTAGTAGAATTAAATATGAATTGCAACGGAAGGAAGAAGTCCCAGTAATCCTGAAAGACTCCTGTGAGAAAGGGCTCTGGAAGGGATGGAGCTGAGCCTGGGCCCTTACAATACATCTCTTCCTATGGAGGTCTTAGTAGAGTTACTGCCTTCAGCTGAACAACACTATTGAGGGGGTTTCACACAGAATCACAGAATATCAGGGATTGGAAGGGACCTTGAAAGATCATCTAGTCCAATCCCCCTGCTGGATATGCTAGGTATTTGTACTTCTTTTGTGGTAAATTTCTATTATAACTCAAATTTCTAAAATTGCCCCATGATATGAAAGAAGTATGGAGGGGAATTATAATTTATACTACTTTATTTTCTCTGCATAGCCTGTTTAGAATGTTGATAGGCCTAAAAAAAGTTGTCATCATTCAAATAAAAATATTTTGAAAACATAGACAAGAAAGAATTTATTTTAAAATCTCTTGAAAGCATCTTTATTCTGAGTTGGGCAAATAGCGAAGATGGATTTCCAACAGATTATTCTTGTATCACAAGACAATGGATGGCAGAATGCCCACCTGACAACTGAGGTCATTAAATGCAATTTGTAAAAACAAGTAAATGGACCACGTATTTGTGTTGTGGTTGTGCTGGCTGAAAAGATTTCTTTCATCATCAAGGTTACATGTAAGTGGTGGGTTTTTTTCCCCTTGAAGGTAGCTTGCTACAGCTTGTTTTAGTTTATTTGCCATAAAGACTTAAACAAAATTCTGTATTTCCTACTGGCTGACATAAGGTGCCTTCCTCTTTAACATGTAGATCCTCCTCAGAGGCATCCCACTCTCTTACTAGACATCTGAGGTTAGATGGAGTTTAGGTTGTCTGGATCTTTGGTGGTGTCTTTTCTTCCCTCTTAAATTACTGCAAGTCATAGGACAGGTTGTGCTTACTGTGCTATCACATCTACCCTCTCTGTTACAGTGGGAGTTGAAAAGAGGTGCTAACTTCAAAACTTAATTAGCTAATGATTTTTGGTTATCAACAAAGTAATAAGCCATGATAATAAGGCCTAAAATAATAAGATTTATTCATCTTATCTACCAAATGTGGTAGTCAAAATAAGAAAACCCTACCATTTCTGTATTATACAGTGTCATTGTAAGTGAAAAAAGTAGCATTTCAAAATGAAATGACTGTTTGTGCTCCTCTGTTGCTTCTTGGAACCAGCAGACTGGTTTTGAAATTAACAGAATCAACAGTCTTGGGCAGAGAAACTCAGGTTAAGGAGAGTGTTAGACTGGTAAAGGAATTGCACTGATGAAACTTTTCGGATTGTTCATCCCTAAAAATGTGCCAGTGGATCTCAGTGTAATAAATGTTGGTCCATAGGTAAGAATAACATTGGTTTTGTTCATCTTTTTTGGAAGCTGCCTGAGCGGAGAGTTCCCATGATCTAAGTTGAAAACTTATTTTTGTACTTACACACACATGTATGTGACTTGCAGAGTTAACTGCTGCGTGTTGACAGCCTATTCTTCTGAAGTAATGTTAGAATTATGTATAGAGGGTAGGCATACTAATGTTTTGAAAAACATATTTAATTGGGGAACTTCAGCTGCAAATGAGAAAGCTATGTGCCAAGTTCTTAGCTTACCCTCTCTTATTAAGATATTTGTTGCTGGTTTAAGAATATTGTCTATACAGCACCTATTTTCATAATTCAGAGTACTTACTAACATGGATTTTGTAGCTTGGAGTGTTCATGTTTCATGTAATCTGTGATGAGAAAGATGATCTAACATTGTCCACAGCTACCTGACTGAGGATAGAAAGAAGAAAGACAGATTTTCCACAGAAGTGGAAGCAATGCGACAAGAGGCACTAGGCACAAGTTGGAACACAGGAAATTTCAGTTAGATTTTAGGATGGTTTTTTAAATGACAAAGATGATAAATACTGGAAGAGGTTACCCAAAGATGTTATAGAATTGATACCCTTAGTGGCGTTGAAGACTCAGCTGGATGTGGCCATGAGCAACATCATCGGATTATTTCTGCTTCAAGCAGATGACCTACAGAAGTCCCTTCCACCCTAAATTATTTCATGATTCTATGGCTGTGGTTGTCTTAGAAGTAGGTCTTACTTACTCTACAGCATAGAAACAGAACTATTTTTAAATGTTTCTCATTTCAAGCTAGATTTGGTTTTGACCCAAACAACTAATATTTCTCCACATTTGGGAGCCAAGGTAAACACAAAAATATAAAATAGCAAAAATAAAAGTTGCACAGTATTAGATTATCATTGAAATCTTGGCTGACGGCACTATGGCACCAGATTTGGAAAATGAAAGCACTGCTGTGAATGATTTGAATGTTAGTAGTGAGGTGGTCCTCACTAATAGATGGTGCTAATATATTTTCTTAAGGCATGCTTCATTTGTCTAGCACTCTGGGAGATGGTGCTAGGTCTTGCCTTCATGCCCTCTAAAATCTTTGAAATGGTGAAAAACAAACAGTTTCAATGTAAGGCAAAAGGAATTCTGATGACAAAGCCAAACTTTTTGTAATACAGTACAGCTGTATTCATGCTCTAGTTTGTAGGGCAGAGTTCAAGGCTTTACACTCTATGGATAGAAACAAAAATAGCACTGTATTTGATCACAAGACATCCTACAGACTTAAAGGGCACTAGTAGAACCATAGAATAAGGTCAAATAACATCTTGTCCCAGTATTGCTTTCACTCAGTCTTGAGTGAAGCAGTCACACAGATCAAAAATATAAGTTCCCAAGAAGAATTTTTTCAAAAAATGGTTACTTTATTTCATTTGAGCTTCATTCTTGAAGTTTGTTCCTATAACAGCATCTCAGGGTTACTGGTGAATGTGTTAATTATTAGTAAATTATCAGCCAGCTGTTGACATATCTTCTTAAGTTGGAGAGAGAAATAGTGTGTTCCTCAGCTGAAGATACATTATTTGATATGGCCAAGATATATTTTGGGGTTTGGGGTAGAAGCAGAAAAGAGACAGTTAATTCAAATTCCAGTCACCTCATCACCCAAGTTCTCTCATGTTCCTGAAACAGAGGAAAATCAAACCAGCTGGTAATGTTTACTATCTCCACATTTATTGTTACCAACAATATTGTAACGATATTGTGGGGCATGGTACACAGAATTTCAAAGGCTTTAATAATCTGTTACTGAAACAGAATTCTTATGTTTGTTCCTTTGGGAAGCAAACTGTCAGGTGGTTTTATTTGCTCTTGTAAGTAAGAAATACCACTGTCCCCAACATTGAATTCCTTAACAGATACTGCTTTAATTCACCAACCCAGTGAACCATTTTTGTTATCTTCTTACTTCTCTTTAGTTATTAAATAGCAAAGGAATTATATAAATCTATTCTTAGCAGTTACCGTTTTGCCTTTTCAGATTGTTTTGAAAAGATGGTGGTTTCTTGGGGGAATATTAGACCTAAACCAAAGGGCTTTGACTAAACTTTTGGTGAGACAGTAGAAGTTGAAAACTCGACTTCTCTGTTTGTCTTGTAGCTAAGTAGGAACCATGAGTTAGGACTAGCTGGTATGAACAATCAATGGTAGCCGTGCTTATGAATTCTCTCTTCTCTTTCTCTGATCCATGATTAATTAAAGTGATAAGAAAAAGAATATATTTCACATAATCCCTGGTGGATCGAAAGTTTGAACAAGCAATTGTCCAGCTAAATATTTTGTATATTAGTTTCCATAGCTACTTTCACATTTTAAAGACGTGAATTTCAGTTTGGTAATTTAGAGTTAAATATTTCTAAACTCTCAGTGTTTATTTGGTCTTGGCTCCTGTTTCCTATGCACAACCACTTAACTGCTTATACTTTTCCACTAGACAAACTATGGTGCTCCCAGATGAATTGTTCAGACTCTTAGTAGCTATTTTCTTCTTTCTAAAGAGCTATTGGTGGCTGGTTCCTTTATGATACAGCTGATTCATTAAGCTGTCTTAAAAAGTATTTCCCCTTATAGGTGAATAGTATTTTCCCTAGAGGGATTCTAATACTGCAAGTGGAGTGATGCACTTGACATATTGCTTTTAGTTTAGATATTCTGTGCATGGTTTGTCCTGCTGGTTTTGGCCTTCAACTTTTGTTGAAGAGAGCCTTGCAGATCAGTGTGGAATTTCTCTTGGCAAGCCAGGAGGGAAAGATTGTTTTTCACAGGTAGTTATGAGTCCCAGAATCTTTCATTTGGAAATGGCCTCAATGTAAAAAAATTACTTTGCAAATGCAAATATTTAATATCAGAGTTTCAATAACGTATGGCAAAAGCTGATATTCCAAGTGAATATGCGTTTGGAAAATTCATCGTTGCCTTGCTCTGTGCCTACAAGTGTTCTTTTCTGATTGTAAGATATTTTCAGAATCTCTTTGTGTTGGAATTAGAGGGTGTCTAGTTTATCATTTTACTCTCATCAAGGAAATGGGGGAAGAGAGGGAGGGAAGGTATTCTAAAATCAAAGTATGACAAAGGTAGTTTCTCAAAATCCAATACGTTCTTATCCCAGTATCACAGCAGTCAAATTCATGTGACTTCCGTTGTCCATTCTATCATGTTTAATGAACGTTTATGTGAATGATGGCCAAGGTAGAGATTCTACTCAGAATGGAATGACTGATTTCCCTGTTAGTTGTTCCAGATACTGTGAGATAACACAAGTGAAATCTATTTGGCTAATGGCTCCTGAGATTAGTCCCCATTTCCCAAGCTAATTAATATGAAGTCCTTTATATCTTTACTTCTCCAAGCTGTCACTCTGTTGGCTAGACTGGCAGTGCCTGTGCAGCACGTAGCATTGACCTCTCCCCAGAGAGGTCAGCTCGCTGTAGAGGCTCTTCTGGCCTTAATTTTGCATTTTTGTGGAAGGCATTTTTCTTTGTTTTTAATTCTGACCAGTGTAGCAGAGTTGGGCTTACATTCTCTCCTGCACAACGCTGAATTTTCTGTTTAGATTCAGTTCTGTCTCCACAGAGCTCCAAAAAGTGGTCAGCCTCTGATAGCTTTTGTTTTACTAGTTAAAATTCATCCCTCAATTTCAGAGATTCCTCATGGAATGCAAGCAGCCCAAGGAATATGGTTTAGTCATATGAAGTGTTGTTGCTTTAGCACAATTATTTGCCTTTAATAATGGGCAGCTAAGTAACAGTGAAGAAGTCTGTCTGTCTTGCCCTGCACTGCTTTGTAGGTGAAGCTGCACCTTCATGTGGAAGGGGAGAAGAGCACCCTTGTTGAGCCCTCAGCTAGGGGAACTTCCACTGAGTGGAGAGAAGAAAATAGTAAGCAGGGAGCCTACAAGGGAAGTAGAAGAGAGTTATGTTAATAAGAGCATGGAGCAGACCCTGAGGAAAAGAAAAGAGATTTTTCCTAAACACTGTGGGGACTCTGCAGTATTTGTTGCCATCCAGACCATCATTGAACTGATCCTCAACTTAAAAGTGAAATAGAGGGCAAGGACCTGCCTTGTTAAGACAGTGTGAGGAGGACAAAGGTTAATTTTTTTTTTAATGTGAAGTTAATCTCCCTTTCTCTTCTTCTGTTCTACATTATTCTCTATTTTTAAAAAAGCATTGTTCCTGTTTTTGTTCTGATGGAACTGGCTTGGATTTTAAAAGCTCTCTTGGTGGTTTTGATGTGCTAGCTCATAAAGCAAAGGTCTAAAGGGTCCTACATTAAAGCTGCTGCTGTCTTGGGATCCCATTTAGACTTTCTGTTAGCAGAAACTTCACTGGCAGTTTTTAGTCTTAAAATCAAGACCCCCTTGTCACTACTTATGCATACTTATGAATAATATACAGTATCTGTCTAATTGGAATCAAACCTAATTGAATTCAGTCTTGAATTAGAATTAGGTCTTCAAATTGATGTAAAATATAACTGAGAGATATATAGAAACATTTGTGAAAAATGTGAAACTCTTGTAAATTTAAAATTAAAATAGATCACTAAAATGTCTTTAAAATCCAGTTTTGGGTCTCATTAACAATTTGAATACAGAAATAAAATTATTAGCTCATATATGAATCAAGCACTGTAAGTCTTGCTTTCTTCTTAGACATGAATATTCAATGGAGACCAGGAGACCATCTATTCATTTATGTTCAGCTCTCCAAAGTCAGGTTAAAGTTTTGCAGAGTACGTAAGTGTAATGATCTAGCTCAACATCAAGCAGAAGTAAAAATCCTAAACTTTATTAGCATGGAGTGCTTTTTACTAAGCATCTTTATGAAATATATTAGATGGGTTTGAAGTCTGCTGGGTTTTCCTCCTGTTTTCTGCTGTTTGGAGCCTTGTTGATATTGAAAGTTGTACTCCTGAAGCAATTTCATAAAGTAAAAGAAGTTAGGTTGTCTTCCAGATAAAGATGCAACTGCCACACCTTCCCCTGTGATGGTATTGTACTGCTGAAAATGTCAGAGCTGAGTTTTCTAGAAGCCTTGCAGTCTTCTGCAACTTGGCGGAATTGCCTTTGGAAAATTGTGATGATTTCCTGGATGAGTGCTTTTACTTGATCAGTGTTTAGATAAAGGAGCAGTCTCATCAGAGGCACATGTTTTCCATCAGTTTCACTTGTACACTTCTTTCTATATAGGGAAGAGGCATAAAGTGTTTGGCTTAGGTCTTTACATTCAGTGTGCAGGCAGCTGCAGGTGCTCAGCAGTACGATTAAATCACCTTCACAGATTGGGGATTGTGGCCTCTCAGCAACTCTAGTCATTAAAATATTTCAGAAAAAAAAAAAAGGGGGGGGGTGGGGGGGGGAGGCAGGCTGGGGTGATACCAGAGAATTAGTATGCACTTGTCTAAAAAAATTTTGAATATCAGCTTGCAATTATTGACAGAGAGAGGAAAAAAGGAAGTGAGTTAGACTGGGAGGGAGGGAAGTTCAGTATTGCTCTACCCTGTTATCTAGTGTTACCTAGTGTTACCCTGCTACCTCATTTTTTTCTTCAGGATTTAGCTCCTGAAGTGAAATTATTTTGTGCAAATTTCTGTTTTTCCTGAAAAGTTAATTTCAGTCTTCATGATTGGATAGATGCCTGAAAATCTGTTGGGGATAAAAGAATGACAAGGTAAATAATGAAACAAAGTGTACTATTCTAGTGCCAGTATTGTAAGTTTGGGGAAAATTCATTACTTTTTCTTTAAGCATTGGCATTCAACAATTTGAAAATATGATAAGGCTAACAGTAGAAAGGGAATATTAAAATCGTAAGTACCAAGAAAGGAAAAGCCAATCTTTCCTCACCCCACAAAGAGAAGACAAAACAACTTTTATAGGCTAAAAACCCTGATTATTCTATTATGAAGTCATTCTGTGTTGTTGTAAGTTAAATTTTTATAGATGGATATACAAGATGTTTCTTGCTTTATGTGCTGCTCCCCTGGAAAGCATAAAAATGAATGTTTAAAAATAGTTTCTTAGTAATTTTGAGCACAGCGTATAGGTCGGTTAGGTGTCCTGGTGTAATTCCAAATAGAAAATTACATTTCCTGCACAACATAGAGAGAAAAAAAAAAAAAAAAAGTTGTAGCATTTTTATTTGGTCTAGTTACTATTTATTCTCTACCCTAATTTTGCAGCTTGATTAACGTAATGTTCAAACTTTGTGTCTTTTACTAGCTAAAAAAAGTCAAAATTTAACTCATAAGTTTGTGAACTGTCAATCCTATAGATGGTTAATACCACTATAACTCACACATTTAAAGGAAAAAATACTTGCATTTTTTTCCAGTTACCTAATGCACTTTTCTACTACTGCAATTGTAGAAGATGTTGCAGCTAATGATAGTACTAAACTAATGATGGAATAACAGACCTGTTGGAAACCACAATTTCACATGACTGTAAAATTTCACGTGACTTTACTTTTTAAAATACTCTTAGATTCCAGAAGACTCCACCTTTAAGCAACTCTTCAGTTGCTTGTGACTAGCAAATTAAACAGCCCTATAATGTTATATCATCATATTCAATGCTGAGTATATGATTACAAGGCAATACATTCTTGTCTTTTCTTTTTTTACTATTTCCCCAGTGAAAAGGCAGAGTCTGAAAGTTCAAATCAATGCAACAGATGACACCGTTTGCATGAGGTATCTTCGACCAAGTCAAAACACCAAACTAGAAGGTTTTGTCCTGGGTTATGGAAGCAACTTCTTCTCTAATCAGTACATTCCTTTACCATCAGAAGGAAAAAGCTCCATAACAGAACTTGGTAAGGCATATTTGCTTTAAATGCTACTGTTGTCATGAATTGTGGGAAGAGAGTAAGGAGAATATGAACCCTTAGGTTTCTTAATTTCAGGGTTTACTGTGTTGTTGCTCAGCGTTTCTTTTGTCTTTGTTTAAGGTTGCCTTGAAGAATTTCAGAAGCAAGTGGAATTAGGAGATCCATGAAGGAGAACAAATAGTTTTTGTCATTTGGAAAAGTTTACTACTGGTGTTTGTGTTGAAGATTTTCATTGTACTAAGAGATTGTACTGTATTGACCACATCATAGATCAAATGGGAAGATTTACCTAAAGTTGCAGTTGTAAAGTAGAATACAAGGCAACAAATAGTAGAAGAAGCAATGAAGCCGTTTGGAAACTGTGTGGTTAATTCCCTTTGCTAGACACCTTCCTGTCAAAATGATTCCTTTTCTGTCAGGGATTTATTCTATGCATCATAGAATAATCTATAGATTTTATGTTGGAAATTATGGATGGAATTCCATAAATGTTGCATGGAAGAGATTAAATCACATCAGGAATGTTATAAAGTGTTGTCTGGGATAGGGAGGAAGAAGGGAATTGGGTTGTCCCTTTGACTTTGGTTCGTATGGGTAGGATAGCAAAACAGTAGAACTGGATTAGTTAGAATTGTTTGATAAATGATGAAAACATTGATTTACTAAGATTTGACCTTTTAAGAAATCTATTCAGTCTCTGAGGATTTTCCTGTTGCTTTCTTTAATCTTATTCTAGCCTGAAATGAATCTGGGGTAATCTCATCGTTTTAACACTAGTGATCTTGGTGTAAAACAAGGAGGAAGAAAGGATGCATAAGCATAGAAAGAACAATTGCCATCCCTATTTTTTTTCATGTTAATAACAGCTAATGGCTGGAAACCGTAGACACCTTTCTTCAGTTCTGCAGTGCATCAGTGTTAGCCACATAAATATTCATTAAAGCTTACTGTTAAGCAATCAAAATCTTGAATCAGTGAACACAGAAGATAAGAAAACCCACAATGCATACAGCCTGTAGTGAAGTGAATACATTTTCTCTAGAGTAGCTGGAGAGTGGAAAGCACAAGTGTTAGGGAATACTGTCCTTTTCTTTCTGTTTATTTTAAAGGAGAATAACTTCAAAATTTTACATCACTCATGCTGTCAATCAGTTTCCTAGTGACAATGGATCCCGAATTGTGACTTCTGAGTGTCTAGTAACTAAAAATGCAACATGCAACACAATGTAGATATAAAAACTAGCATTTCAAACTTTAAGAAAATGTCATCTTTGAAAGGAGAGGAATAAAAGAAGCTAACAGCAATACAAACTTCAAGTCACAAGTGTTTATTTCAGGCAATTAACAGTACATTTATTTGAGCTATTTATTTTAGTTAAGAGATTTAGTGTTAGATTATATGCTTTGTGGACTTGTTTATTGGAGTTTGGAAGCAGAGAGCACATCATTTTTCCTGTTGCATTAATAATAAACACTACAGTAAACTGCAGCTTTGACTGTACTTTCCAAGTGTGTACAGAACATGAGCTAAAGCAATAAACATCAGTTATGTTTTTGGCTCTATTTTAGAGTAATTTATGTGGCAGAGATGATGAGAAGACAGTCGTGATTGCTAGCAAACACACCCCCCCACACACCTCCCCTCCCATTTCAAGAACCAGCTTCTGGCACAAACTGAAGGAATTGCAGGATGGTTCTTCGTTTTAGGAATGGTTAGGTTTTATTCTGGCATACAGAGAACTCATCACACATTTTAAGCAAACACACCCCCCAATAAGGTATTGAGAGGGACAAAATACCAAAATACTTTCCAAAGCTACTTTCAAGATATTTTCCAAAGCTGGGTAGTGAGGTGAATTGTGAACTGGCTGAAGGAAAGAAGCCAAAGAGTTGTGGTCAATGGGATGGAGTCTAGTTGGAGGTCTGTATCTAGTGGAGTCCCTCAAGGACCGGTACTGGAACCAGTACTGTTCAATATATTCATCAATGACTGGGCTGAGAGAATAGAGTGCACTATCAGCAAGTTTGCTGATGACACCAAACTGGGAGGAGTGGCTGACACACCAGAAGGCTGTGCTGCCATCCAGTGTGACCTGGACAAGCTGGAGAGTTGGGTGGGGAGAAATTTAATGAAATATAACAAGGGCAAGTGTAGAGTCTTGCATTTGGGCAAGAACAACTCCAGATACCAGTATAGGTTGGGAACTGACCTGTCGGAAAGCAGTACAGGGCAAAGGGACCTGCAGGTCCTGGTGGACAGCAGGATGACCACGAGCCAGCCCTGTGCCCTTGTGGCCAAGAAGGCAAATGGCATCCTGGGGTGTATTAGAAGAGGGGTGGTTAGTAGGTTGAGAGAGGTTCTCCTCCCCCTCTACTCTGCCCAGGTGAGATTCCATCTGGAATATTATGTCCAGTTCTGGGCCCCTCAGTTCAGGAAGGACAGGGAACTGCTTGAGAGAGTCCAGGGCAGGGCTACAAAGATGATTAAGGGAGTGGAGCATCTCCTATATGAGGAAAGGCTGAGGGAGCTGGGTCTCTTTAGCTTGAAGAAGAGGAGACTGAGGGGTGACCTCA
The DNA here is from genome assembly GCA_013400055.1 of Nycticryphes semicollaris. Classification (NCBI taxonomy): domain Eukaryota; kingdom Metazoa; phylum Chordata; class Aves; order Charadriiformes; family Rostratulidae; genus Nycticryphes; species Nycticryphes semicollaris. Next base: position 1,290,596 of record VXBJ01000196.1, on the reverse strand, counting down.
TTAATGTTTATAAATATGTAAAAGATGAGTGTCAGGAGGATGGAGCCAGGCTTTTCTCAGTGGCAGCTAATAATAAGACAAGGGGCAATGGGTGCAAGCTGGAACATAGGAGGTTCCACTTAAATATGAGGAGAGGCTTCTTTACAGTGAGGGTAACAGAATACTGGAACAGGCAGACCAGGGAGGTTCTGGAGTCTCCTTCTCTGGAGATATTAAAAACCTGCCTGGCCACATACCTGTGTGACCTGCTCTAGGTGTTTCTGCTCTGGCAGGGGGATTGGACTAGATGATCTTTCAAGGTCCCTTCCAATCCCTGATATTCTGTGATTCTTTGAATCCTCTAGAAACCTTATTGCTGAAAAATTGTCTAGTATATTCTAGGTATTCTAGATATTCTAGTGATTGAAGTGCCACTGTCCACTTTGCAAAAGTTCTTCAGTGAGTTCCAAGCATTTTTCCACAATCAGAACAAGTAGTTTTATACAAAAATATTCACATTCACCCTGAGAACTCCTTCATGGCCCTCTCATGCTTTGGCTTATCCTGCTTTTACATAAAGTTGATAAACTTTTAGAGGCTGACCTGAACAGTGGTTGGTTGTGGCTTTTACTGAACAGGATGTGGAGGGAGTGATTCTCAAATTCAAAAAGATGTGACCTGTTTAGACCAAGACTAATACAATTTAATACTTTCTCCTCTCCTGTCAGCCTTAGGAGTTCATGGATACAGAATACCTTTTCCCAGTTTAGGGACTTTGATCAAAACCTTAAATTGGTTTCACAGCTGAAATGTAAAAGTTAGGAATGGAGGTTTAAGGACATCTGTTAGTTACTAAAACATATGTTTTCCCCATTGATTTAGGAACTTAGCTTTAGAATATAATCTCCTGAGAGAGTGACTAGAGATCCAGGAGAATGGACTCTCTGTATCTAGACAAAAGTGGATCTTGTCCTAATAGTATTAAAATAGTTTATTCAGTGAAAATTCATAAGTGAAGATGGTACAGATATGCAATTAACTGTAGACACTACTCAAAATAAAAAAAAAAAGTCATTAATTTTGTAGTTAGCCCAATGTAAGAAAACACACAGATTTGCCATGTAAGTCATTTGTCCTTTCTAACAAACCTTTCTAACAAATAGGCCTAACAGTATAGGTCTATGCAGCAGAATGAAGTGCCTTGCAGACATTTTCTTGATTTATCTTTGCATGCTATTAGCAGCATAACAGGTATTCTCTTTGAGATAATCGTCCCTGATTGGAACTGTAGAATGAAAAATGAAGCAATGACTGACTTTTTTTTTCAAGAGATGACACAATATACACAATAATATATGTAAAGCCCATGACTTCCATATTTCCAACCCTGTCACTGTTGATTAAGATGAAAATTATTGTCAGATTTTCTGCTGGGTCACATACTGCTTATGACCCTGTTAACAATAAACCTGAAGTAATCTGAGTTGTTAATTTATGAAATTGCATGTTTATACGTGCATATATGTTAAAAGAAATTAATAAAGATGTTATCTTTCCTATGATTTCCAGGAGAGATATATAGCTTTGTAAGAAGGTGTGACATCCACCTTCTTACATCCACATTTCATCCATTAAAATGTTCAGCACCTCTCTGCAGTGATTCTTATCTTAAAATATTTGTTTTTCCTTTCTTTTGCAACTATAGTAATAACGGAGCCAGCAATTGTGTAACATTATCCATGAATTTGGATGTGCCTGCAAAGGGCATGTATAAAGAGCAAAGGATTCTGCTGGATTTCCTGAACTTGTAATGAGCTCATGCTGGCAAGAAACTCTTGAGCAGCTTCATGCATTGCTAGATAGATGAATTTGAATCACAGTGAAGGGTCAATGACAATGGTGAGGCAGCATCAATGTTTGGTTCAGAGAATATGCCTCTTTATCAGGATACAAGATGTATTTTCTTTTGTGCTGAGTGTACTTTATGAGCTTGCATGACAGCAAACAATATTGTTATTGGTCATGGAAGCTATTCAGACTGTGTCAAAGATAGAGAACTGTAAACTCAGCTCTACTAATAAATAAGGTGAATAGGCCCATTCAAAACTTCTGTGCTTAACTTAAACCTTTACCTAAATCTGTTCTGTCTCTGTAACTTGTAAAGAAAGAATATTTGCTTGAAAAATTGTGCTAGTTTTTTCCTAACTTGGTAAAGAAGTTTGCAAATCAACCTCCTTGTTTTGGTTGGTACTGTTGGAAGAACTCAAAAAATTGGGTGGACAGGAAAAATTAGTAAGAATGAATTTTCTTTTTTTCCTTCTATGTTACCCACTTCTCCCTAAGATTCCTGCTTCTTATAGACATGAATCTGTAGAGTCAATGATGCATATATAAGTATCACGAAGGAAGACCTTGATGAAGATCATCATAAATAGTTCTTGCAAGATAGAGTTTAATACATGAGTGAGGCAATGTTTTAAGTCCGTGAAAATGAATTAAGTTCTAGTAGCATCAGATGATTTCTGTGTTGTGATTGTGACTGATACATAAGTTTCTCAGCAAGAAAACTGAATCAGTGTGAAAACTAATTATGTTTCTAAACTTAGTAAGAGAAATGTTAAGTTGCAAGTTAATCTTGGTTTCAGTTGGTTTCAATTCAGTTGTGTTCTTCAGTCTGTGCATAGTGTTTTGATACTGTGCATCATACAGATGAATTGAAGTTAAACTACAGTTGCTGCATGCTTTACACCTCTATATTGGTATGGGTGCTTCTGCCCAGGAATGGCAAATCATATTTCTAAATCGAGATATATTTGCAGTTAAATTCAGAATAGAATTTTAGTGTTGTATCCGGGGTATTGAATGTACTCCTCTGATAATTTTAAATTTTTATTTTAGTTACCACGATCATAATATTGTCTTAAATTCAGTGGTCCTAAACCTGACAAGTGGTACTTTTTAAACTTGCACATTCTACAGCAGAAATCTCTTAATATCTAGTCTTTGCCTGTTTTCCTAAATACTTCCTTTTATAGATTGTATTACAATCAGAGGAGCTGTGAGTTCTCTGGGAAATGGGTATGGGTTGTATTCTTTATTAAGGCAATATGTGCTAAATCCACAAGAAAAGCTCAATGAGCAGCACCCACCCAAAACAAAAAGAATTCCTGCTGAGAGCACTTTGTTACAGAACCAAACCACCTGTTAGAGCTAATGATTCCTGATAAATACCAGAGTTTGTGTCTTTGAAATGTGCAGGGAAACATTCACAGTCTTTGCTTATTACCACATTTTGTTGAACAGATAATCTATCTCTATTTTGCCACAAATGCCATTTCAGACTGCAGCCAGAGATAATATTTCCAGTAATGGATCAGGGCAAAACAAGCCGTTTCAAACAATTTTGATGCTTTTATTTCACAATCCTTTTGTTGATGAAAACAGAAATTTTTGTGGTTTTGAAGATTGACTTTATAGGTAATGAGCTTTCAAGGTGATGCTCAAAACTAATTTTATTGAAGTTAAGGTTGTTCAATACTTTCTGAGAGTTGTAACAGTCTCACAAGTGAGCAAGAATGCACTGCAGAAAACTGGGCTTAAAGTACAGGAACAAATTATTTTAAAGTGTCACTTGTTTCTGATTTTAAATCTCAATACAAACAATTTCCAGATGATTGCACAAATCCCAGAACTGTGTGCCGCCCTAAATATTAAAAAAAAACCAAACATTTTTTATAAATGAAGAGATATTTTATGCTTTGGGATTGCTTTTTCTTTTTTCCACACTGCTTTGAGCAGCTGTTTTCAATGCTCACCTTAGCTATGTTTATATTGGATGCAGTTGAAACCTATTTAAAACAAATAATTAAACAATTTAAATACATCCATAGTATGGGTTTCCAGTGCATAGAATCAGTGAAGTTGTTAGAGTGGTTTTCCCCACACTGGCACAGCTTTTTAAATAGCGCAGCAAGCTTTTGATTTATTCAGTACTAGTTTTCCTTCATCTCTCCTTACAGAAATCTGGATGTAAGAAGAAATTGAATGATTTATCACTAGTTCTTTTTAATTTGTAGACTTCATTCTACCAGTTACACTGAGATATGCCGGAAATTCAGTTTCTCAATCATAGATGCAGATTTAGATAAATGTGTCTAAGCTAAAATAAGAATTTTACATAGAGTAATCCTTTACAAAATAAAACTATAGCTAAAGTAGTTTTGATCAGTATATGGTGAGCCAAATTCTGCCCACGAATATCTCCTTGGAAGCTGCTATGACTTCTGTTCTAGTGTTACAGTTCTGTGAGAATAGAGCTTGGTTTTGAATAATTAAGAAGTGCAGAAATCTCTGACATCTGATGTCAAGAGTAAGGGAAAATCTTCCTTCTGAAGATAAATTCCCCAAACTAAAATCACCATTTCATCATTGTTATAATCAAAGCATTTATAACTTTAAGCTGCGTGGTGAAGTTATCTGGCTTTCACCGCCAGAAACATGAATATATCTGCACTTGTGGCCTCTTACCATGTGTACTTGTGTCATCCAAACTGCAACAGATGTCTCTGAAATCTATTAGAGTTTGTGTAAAACTTGGTTTACATAATTTCATTATTTCCTACGAAGGCTATTATTTCCAGAGGTTATCTAAGCTGGTTCACAACTGACATCCAGCTAGTAATGACTCTTCATCCTTCAGAATGGCTGCAGTTCTTGTGTACTTTCAAAGAAACTTAGGCCATTCAGGTAAGATTGAATTGAAAGACAATGTCTGTACTTATTGCTGTTTTCTTCATTTACAGATGCAGAACCGCGGTATTTGATTTCAGTAAGACCAGCACGCATTTCAAATAACAAGAAATCTTGTTCAGGTATTTTACCTTTACAGTATCTCTTTCTTAAAGTAATTAAATGAAGACAGAATGTTATACTGAGTTTCTCTGAAAAGATATTTCTAACTGTAGATGTCCGTCTGGAATGCATAAATTCCATATGTGTAAAGGTAACATATAGCACAGTACTTCCTAGTCAGTAACTAGTCACACATGTGGTGTTCAAAACACGAAGAATCACCTAAATATTTTTCTTTGTAAAAGTTCTTACAAATTGGAATTGAAATGTAAAATAATAATTTCTGCTTTTTAAAGAGGTCACAAATGCATGCCAAAAATGTGAAAAGTTTTAAATATAGTATTGAAGTTACTTTTACCACACTACCAATAAGGATTCCTTCATCCATGGACTTGTTAAGGCCCCTTGTGTTTCCATTGGAAAATGGTAACTTGTGTGTATATATATATGTATAAATCAGTACTACTCTTAAGTTTGCAGGTGCAAGGAGTTAAGGAAAGAGGGCTGTTCCTAGCTTAAACTATACATAGCAGAGCAGAAATCTGAATTCGATTATCATCTGATCCAAACACCTATATGACCTTAATCATGTCATTAATACTGATATTTTTTAACTCCTTGCTTTAATGTGGAGATGACTCTCAGGATCACTGGACTATTGTAAAGAATAAGCTGATAGTATATATGTATATGTTTATAGTTTGAGACAAACTTTATCAGAGCCTGTTGCAAGAGGACAAGGAGTGATGGTTTTAAATTAAGAGAGGTTAGATTCGGACTAAATATAAGGAAGACATTTTTCACAGTGAGAGTGATGAAACATTGGCACAGGTTGCCCAGAGAGGTGGTAGATACCCCATCCCTGGAAACTTTGAAGGTCAGGCTGGACAGGACTCTGAGCACCCTGATCTAGTTGCAGAAGTCACTGCTCATTGCAGGGGCATTAGACTAGATAACATTTAAAGGTCCCTCTCAATGCAAACTATTCTATGATTCTATCATCTTTACGTGATTTTTTTTCTAATTCCTGGTAATTGCTTGGTATTCATGTTTTCTTGCTCTTGGCTAGATGTAAAACAGTATGTAAAGATTTTGAAAGGTGATGTACCTTTCAGATGCAACATACATACATACATGGTCTTACAGTGTATAAATCATTGCAATCCCTAACTGGGCATAATAATAGTCATAATCAAAAAACACATGTAAGTACTCCCCAAAAATGGTGTGATTTCAAGCTATGTGAGATCTTGTTTTTAATTTTATTTAAAACTAAGATATTTTCCATGTTTTCTGACAAAGTGATCAAGAAGGGAATTTTGCTGTAGGTAGCAAATTTGTCAGATAGTTTTGTGAATGACTAAGCTCTTTGTTTTAAGTTTTTCTTTAAAAATGAAAAGTATAGGCACTGGTCCAGAAAACAAGAATTTATTTAGAAATTTGCCCTTGTGGGAGTATAATGGTTTTTTTTTTTGTGGCTACATATTCATCATCAATAAAAAGTAAAGGCCCACAGGGTTACTGTTTCTAAATGCACAAGCATGCACTGGTTGAAAATACAAAACAGATTTTCATTGGGACTTGTTAGGTGAAGAGATAATAGGGTTCAAAAGGCATTAAAAGAGAGTCAGATATGTTTCACAACAATGAAAAGTATAAACCTTAGATCAGTGGCTTATAAACTTTTAGGAAATTTGTGACCAGCTGTACATTTTGAAGAGGTACGGATCCTTTGGATTTTTGAATAAATAATTTGATGTAAAGAATATATGAATTTCCTTTACTTAGTCATCTTTCAAACACCAAAGGTTCTCCTTAGACTTGTAGTAGTCCGTAAAGTACAGGTTTAAAAATAGCTTTTTAACTTTATTTAAAGAAAGGTCTTTCTCCACATGAGAATTGTGCTACTTAGAGCAAAGCTAAAGTTAACTATTGTGCAAAAACTGAACATTTTCAATGTATGTGGTTAAAGAGAAAAATGCCCCCAGATACAGACACCAAGATCTGCCTACGGTTAAAAGTGAAAGCATTTTTGTTGTTTTTATTTTGCTCTTGATGAAGAATGCTGTAGAAAGTATTAATTATCTGTGGATGTAATTGCAGCATTACTAAGATTCCTGCTGAGAAGTTCCTATTCCTCCCACATGTAAAGAGAGACTTCCTAACGTCCTGAACTCCGTATAACACCTTCTGTGGTGCAATCAAGAAAACCAGAGCTTTAAAGTTAATCTGCATAGAGCTTATTCTTATACTAAGCACACGAAAGCCACCCACTGTTCATTTTCAAAAACTAGGTTTAACTGGAACATAGGCTGAAAACAAGAAAAATAGTTAAAACAGTGAGACAAAATTGAAACGAAGTTTTGTAAATAAATCTCCTTTCCACCCACCAAATAATAGCAAGAATTCCTTTAGGTTTACCCTCAATCTGCAGGTCTGGAAGTGAAGTCTTCCAATTTCTTCTTAGGTTGAAATAAATGCTGTGCAATTCCAGAGAGGACCTGAAAAAATAGCCTTTTTGAGACTTGTGTGTCCGATACATGCTTCCTAAAGCAGTCTACTAACCTGTGTCCTTCCTTTATGCCAACTTTGTTCTGCACTTCTTTCCCCTGTTCATGCTCAGCTGGCTTTGAAGAAGGAGCAGTCTCCCTTTCTTGCAAATGTTTCACTAGCCTCAACAAGAAGCCAACAAACAGATCACAGACACTCTCTCTGCCCCCTTTTTTAAATCATACATTAGAAATGGTGACTGTGAAAAAGAGGGAGAGCTAGTGTATCTTTCCCTAAAAATAAAGAAGAGAAGTAGTTCTTTGTTTACTTTATTATCCAACTGCAAAAACCTTTCTCTAAATAATGCAGGAGAGAGAATCTAACTTGTAATTGGAATTATATGTTTCTTATGTAGGTCGGTCCAAGGCTCAAAAGCCTCTGCAGCTGGTAGTTGGCACTCTCACTCCAACCTCTGTGTTCCTCTCTTGGGGCATCCTAGTCAACCCTCAACATGACTGGACAGCAACAAGTAACTGTGCTAGTGACAGGTAACATAACACAAAACCGTTGTTTTATTACAATACTAATTTAACCCAGTGTAGTTATCTGGTGTGGCTGAAATAAGTTTGACAGTGGAAATTAAAAAGTTGGAAGCAATAGTTCTGAATGTGAAATAAGTTTTCTCATTTACTTAAATTAGTGCTTCACAGGTCTTTATTTGTCTCGAGTGCAAATTTAGTCAGGTGTCTACGTGCTGCAGTACAAATCTTGCTATTTTATAGTAGGTCTTTTGTTCTTAAACCAATGGCCTTGGCTCTACCTTCATTTGTATTTGAATGTATAGAAAGAAACTATGTTATATCATAGGAAATACGTTTGTTTAAAGTGGGCCAGATAGAAGTAAAATAGGTATTTTGCTGTGCTGTGGTAGGGGAATGATGCCTTGTTTTAATGCTATTTGTTTCTGGTATTTGGTCTTATCACTACACTACTTTCCTGATATTGATACAGTACAGCTTTCATTAATTTTCTGTTTTAAGTAAATTATTTAATGAGAGGTACAGTAAGCAAGGAGCTCAGGAAGACTCATCAACTAGCTGCTTCAAGAGAGATTATAGTGCTGGGTAGCTTCTCATTTAAGTGCACCATTACTTTTTACGCAATTCTTGGCAGATGAGTAAAATTCATCCACTGTGATTATTGAAATTTTTAACTCATATGTTTTCTTTGTATTCTTCTTTTTATGATGGAAGAATTCTTTTTGGTATTCATTTACGCCCTGTGAAGCTCCATTCAACTTGGCAGTGTTTTCTAGAACCAAGAAGGAACTTTGTGCATCCATGTCTGGGATGCATTTACATCTAGTTTGCAACTACCATCTTTTGGGGTTTTTTAATGCACCTTTGCATTATTGAGAACACATTCTTTTCCCCTATGTGTCTAATTTTCTCTAATTTGTAGCTATCTAATTTACACTTGAATGCTTGCTTGGATGCTGATAATAAAACTCTCATTGATACCATTAAACTGGATGCCAAACATAGATCATGTTACAAAACCCATCCCATATAGCCAATATAACCTTTTTCTTACCCCCCAAAAGTTTTCAACCAACCCTTTTCAAGCCTCAAAAACTTCTCATGAACAAATTTGATTCTTTACCACCAACCAGAATTTCAAACGCTATTGAAAGACCAGCATTCATGTTCAGTATGAAATTGCTATGTAGTATTAGGAACTGTCCACACAAGTAATCTAATTAGATTTTTTTTTTTTTAGTAGAAATAAAAACTGGTTTAGGATTAAATTTTGTTCTCTCAATCAAGAAAGAACCAAATAATTTTCTACAGTTAGATACTGATCATAGAGGAATCCATAAAGTGTTATGCCCATAGAATGATTTTAGCACCATTTTTACCAAGGAAGTTACCTTCGTGTGCTGTGTCAGCACCAGCATTTCTGCACCCATTATGCAGTGGAAATGAAGAGTACTTTAGAAGAAACCTATATCCTGTATTAGTCCACCTGGACATAATATGTAATGTTTTCCACATTGCAGTGCTACCAGTGTCTTGCTATGTTTAGAATATATTCTATATGTTTGTTTTTACCATGTCTTTGTGTCAAGTAATGGTATGCATCTGGTTCTTTAGTTCAGCATTGTTTAGTCCAGTTAGCCGATTCCTCTCAGGTTTTTTTTATTTTTAAGGTGCCCTCCATTTTAATGAAATGTTGTCAGGCTAAAATAAAGTACCACCTTATGTATTTCCCTTTTGACCCCATAAGAGAACTTGCAAATAAGTTGTATTGTTCATTTTGTTTTAATATCTCCCTGTAAAACTGTAAAGATACACTGACATTAATGAGTATCTAGTTTAAAAATACTTCAATCAATTTACAAGTAGTCATATCAAAGTATAGGCTATATACCTATAAGTAGATTTCTATTTTGCAGTCAAGCATAGCTATAAAGTTAATGAAGAAAAAAAAATCACTTAAGTGGTGCTCCTATTTTGTTTACCTTTACCAGGCAAAATTTATTGTGCTTGGTGTAAAAGATGAGAACAATTCTCCACCATAGTGTGTATTTCTATAATTTCTATAATAATACATTTCTAGTCAGTGTGTAGAAGAAAAATTATTAATTTCTGATAATAATTTGAATTATAAAGGATAATTTATGGTAAGAAAAAATTAGGAAGCAGTGCATTCTTAACAAGTTAGCATCGTGTTAAAAGTACAAGACTTAAAGTTAGATATATTCATTTGTATCTGTTGCAGGGACAGTTTACTTCACTTACTTGATCCTTTTTTTGCCTGGCATGTTCTCCTTACTGTGATATGTTGAAATGTACTGTTCATCATCGTCAAGATTTTTGCATAGTGACTAACCTCTAATCTTTGACATTGGCAGTGTGTGGTAATTATGACCTCTTAACTCAGTTCTGCCAGTTAATATCCCACCAAGTTTTAGATTTGTAACACTGTATGACCTGAAATGGAGTCACTGTCCTCAGCCTCAGCTTTTACCATCTCCGGGTGGATGTTAGGCTTTTATACAAATGTTGCATAATATAAGCTAGTTGAATACGTTACTGACTCAGAAGATGAAAACCATATGGAACGGAGTGGATCTTTTGGCCAAGATGTTCTCTAGTGCGAATTTGATCTCAGTGGGATATTCCTTAGAAGACATGGTTTGTGAGCAAATGAGCTTTGAGGAAGAGGTGCCATGTTCGCAAAGAGCACTGGTACCTTTTATTGCTTCAGTGAAATTGTTACTTGCTTATTGAGGGCACGTAGTGTTCTTCTGTATCTACAAAGTGCTTTTTAAGAAACTCCAATGAAGAGAAAGTTCCTGTGCCATTTTTTTGACAAACCATTCCTTGATTACTTAATTCTGTAGAAATTAAGGGCATAAGCCAATAGAGTGCTACATATTTCCTGCAAAGTAACCCCAACCTTCATTCCTTGTGTAAGCAAATATAATCACTGCCATTTATGTGGACTAAAGTTCTTTGCAAGGTCAAATTTTAAAGCTTCCTTGAAGTGGCTATCATCTCTAGTGACAGCCTTAACACTACAATGCAAAGAAAAAAACCCATAACCAACAAAACAAAACAAAAAAAGACCCAAACCAAAAAACTAAAGTGATTTGTTTTATGTAACTGATGAAAACTACATATCACCAGAAAGGTTCCACCAGCAATGCGGAGGTAACTTTCTCGGCATATTCTGTATTCTGACACCAGTATGAGGTAATTGATGAGGGAGAATTGGCAAAGTCAGGATAACCTGCTGCACCGCCATGTTCAGTTCTTCTATTTCCAAGAGAGTAGAGAGACTTGTTTCCTCTCTGCTTTTCAATCTTCAAATAACCATTAGTGGACAGAGCTTTCATAATAAACATACTAGGGCTATGTGTACTGTTCATTTAGGTCTGAAAAAGAGAGCATAGGCCATCACATACACTATTGTATAGATTGGTTTTGGCCTTTCAGTTGGTTAGAACAACTCTGCAGATCCCAAAACAGAGCAGGGGGTTGAAAAAGTTTGACCTTCAGTTTGACATTTTAGAAGGGGAAGTTGGGGGAAGGAGCAGAAAATGTTTTTCCATGCAAGACAAAAACAGGGTTTGTAGTTCAAATACTATGTATTACTGTAGTGAGTGGATTGTATAGAAAAACAAGTATGCTTTTAAATGAAACAAAAATATAAACCTGAAGGCGTGGGCTTTTCCACGAAATACATATAAGTTAAGAACTTTGACAAATTCATATTTATATTGTTTACATTTGTTTGCCTTTGTGATTTAAATATCCTGTCACATTTGCAAGGAGTACAAATTTTGTTTTACTTAATTTGTATCTTATGCTTAAAAAAAATTAAGAAAAACAAAGAGAGAGGGAAAAATAAGAAGAATCCATACTCTTTATGTTGTACAGCACATAGAAGTAGTGTGTTTAAAGCCCTAAATTCAGAAAGAAGTGTGCATCTTTTTGAGCCTGTCTACAAATCTGTGTTACTATGCAGCTGCCAACTTAATCATTCTTTGTGTTGCAAATGTCATAGAAAAAGTATTTTAAATTTAGCACAATTCCTTAAGGAAAACATACTGCAGCAAATAAGCTTTTTGCATTTCAGATGTTTTTGAGTTAATGCTGTGGGAGCATATGCTGAAGATTTGTTTAAACATAGAAAGATTTTTTGGTGGTCAGCCTCTGATTCTTCACAACCTCTAACTTTTCAATTCATTTCAGTACTTATACTAAAAAAAAATTCAGTGAAAAAAAGTGATTATGTAAAAGTGAAAACTAAATTAGAAAGTGCTTTGCAAACGTAACTGGTAGCCATCAATGACATAATTCTTTCCATCTTTTTATATATGTCAGTGTCTGTTACGTTAAACTAAACTTGGCAATAAATAGGAAGCAATATGATCAGCTTCATGCGCCGATTTGTGAAACAGTATCTGAAAAACTGTGGTTCAAACCATGCTAAATGGATGCTGCACTTCTGATGAAGTCTAAATATACGCAAATAAATATACATGTGTGTGTGTATGTTAATAGTTTTTTTTTTAAAGTCTGATTACATGCCTATGAACAAAAGTGCAATGTTTTATAATCTTTTATCTATGGCAACACGAAATCACAGACCAGGAATGTTCTTATAGCTCCAGGGCTTAATTGTTTGTTTAGTGTTACGTGTGACTAAAATAGTCATGATTAAATTGTTTGGAGTTTTGGTTTGGATCTAGTTCGCAATAAACCCATGATATTTATACAAGCTGACCTACTCTGGATATCTCATAAAACCCTCTGCCTTATAACATTCCCAGTATATAATTGTTTGTGCCCAAATATTTGATTTTGCAAGCATTTTATGGGAACCTGGCTGAAAAGAGATTTTTGGTTAACAATTGGAAAAATAGTACAGGAATTCTTGGCAAAACAGTGTCATTCATACTGATACATGAAAACTCAATGTTTTGCCTATGCATCCTAGGTTGTTTTTTTTTTTTCTCTTGGCAGCGAGCGAGATTTCCTTAATTTCAAAAGCAAACACCTGGTGGTCTGCTTCTTTAAAATAATCATCATATTTTGATTTTTTTTTGTGCATAAAAAGGCTAGCTCGAAGCTGGGAAGGAAAAGGTTTCACTGTCTTGCATTGTGGAGTTCAAAAAAAACAGTATGTAACACGAACATAGAAAGGATAAAAAATCCTTTTGTATCGGGCTGATAGTCTTTTCCATAGACTTTGCAGGTATAGTAAATACTACTGTGGTTGGCCTATGGAGTAATATCATACTTTTGTGGCTTCCTTTAATTTAGATTTAATCTTCCTTTAAATTGGTTTTGCTGCTTTGGTTTATGCCATTATTTCACATTTGTGTGCATCATATGTGGAAGCAAGTGAAGTCAGAATGTTATAAAAAATGCTATAGTTCATTACTGTTGAGAAAGTTTCAAGAATTAAACACATTGAGTTGCACAAATGCATATGGAGAGAGGCTGTCTTGGTGAATGTAGGCTCTTTAATTCTTTCCATTGGTTATTTTTTTTAGTTGGCTTGATTATATCAATTAACTCGTCTGCTCCTGACACCATCTGTTTAAATTGTTGGAGCTTGTTATGCTTTCAGTTGTCTTGTAAAAAGGTAGGAGAGAAAATTTCTCTACAGTCCCCGTGATGGTTTGGTTGGAGGTATCTTCTAATGCATGAAACATGGCCTGGTAGGCAGAGAGGGGGAGAGATTAATTTATATGGAGCTTAACAAAGAGCTCTAATAATTTATAGAGTGCTGGCTCAAAAAGAATTGGAGTGATCCCTGAAATCTTTTGATTAGTATTTGTTCTAAATAGGAATACAAGTGCTATTCAGTGGACATTGTTCTGACAAAATGCACCGTGCTCATGTCCCCCAACAAAACAAATAAAGAATCAAAATTAAAAGCAGTTAAATATTGTCAGGTCTTTGTACATGCTGAGAATCTAGATTAAAATAAATTCTTGCCCAGTGAGAGGTGTGCCACCGCCTTGCTGAAACATCAAAAACTAGCATTCACGGCTGTGAATAGCATTCCTGGGACTGTTCTAATTACACTTTGCTTGAATAATGTGTTACTTTCATATTATCTATTAGGGCCCTGCAGTATCTAATCAGTTTTTCATATTCTTACCTCACAGAGATAATGGGGCAAGTGTTCTAGCTGAGGAAAGATGTAGTGTACATTTCCCCTCTACACAAGTGTGGCTGTACTGTCTGCCTGCTTTCTGTCATTTTTGAGGGGAATTTATGGAGAGGTTTCTCTAAATGTTTGCAATCCATGAGAAGCATTTTTGCAGTTTCTGATACACATAGCAGGTCAGCTGCAAAAATTTTGTGTGTATGTCACTGCCACAAGGGGACAGATATATGTGAGCAGTGACTAGATTTTACTGCTTTCTCATGTCTTCAATTATATGTGCTGATTGATATTGAACTGTTTTCTGAAAAAAAAAGGTTTGAAAAAGAGAGAAAATAAAAATACAATGAGAATTAATCAGTAAAATGTTCTCAGGCAGGCACTGAAATTGCACTGTATTTGGCAGCTTGTTGGTCTGGTTTAACAATGAACTATTATCTTTAATGACAAAATTTGGCATTTCTGAATTCGTACCCTATAAACAAATGATTGCATTTCCCAAAAAGTGCATGTTTACAATTTGGATATTTTTAATAATCAAATGATTGTGACTTTCAAATTGTTAATTGGAACTTTGTTTTGGTTGCTTTTTATTGAAATGATTGAGGAAATTCTGTCATCGCTGTCGGTGTTTTTAGTACTCCTTGTGTCAAGTTTCCACTGAAATAATTACATCCATGGTGAAGTTTTTACAGGCTTGGAAATCTTGGAGTTGAGAGCACATTTCTTCTATGTTATATGTTTCTATTTCTAATGACACAGTTTGACACAACTACGAAAATCTTCATGTCAGATTTTTTAATAGTCTTGAATTTTAGTGAAAGATGTTTTTTGACATGCAAGTATTCTTGGCATTTTGATTCATGTTAGGGAGAATGAATTTGCAAGTGTGGAGAGTATTCAAAATCAGAACAGTTTCTACAGTAGAAACAAGTGGGAACAACCACTTAAAGCATATTCGTTATTAACAAGTTTTTTATGTTCTTTGTCTTCCTCATTTCTGTTGCAACTATTTAGACTCTAAAATGAATTGGTATACTGTTTTCTTGCCACCACACACAATGACTTTATTTCTACTCTATTCAGAAAACAGGTAGGAAAGGTAAGAATTAAGACAAGAATGAAAATTCCTCTTTCAGTCAAGCTGGGAAGAAGGGGACTGCTTCTACTTGTGATTCACATTTTGGTCATAGATCTATATACACTTATTCTAAATCCCTCTACCAAGAGACTGTATAGGGTCCAGCAAGATGAATTTATGTTGCAGATGGGTTTTGTTTCCTACTGCTATGTCCTTTGCAAGATAGTGACTGAGATTTCAAGTAAGCTTTCTAACTGTTAATGTATGTATGACTGTGTATGAAAGTCTTAAGAGGATAAAGGAGGAGACATTTTCTTCATTTTAATGTAGCCAATAATTTCTTGTTAAAAACAGTCTTTGTCAGATAGTTAGGTCTTATATTGCTTGACACATGAAATATGAGTAGCTAACAGCCCACAGAAGTATGCAGATGATTACTTGGTACTCCAGGAATCAATAAGAAAGAGAATATTCACTACTTAGGATGTTTCTTTCATTTCTAAGTTTTGGGTTAGACTATGGCTTGTTTTGAACACGAAGTAGTATAGGTAATGAAGAGAGTTATGTCAGCCAATGTAAATGTTAATTTTGTAACCTGGTGGAATACCTGAATGAGCCAAATTGTAGCAACTAAAACAGGAGAACCTATGGTTTTGGTGCCAAGAAAACGAATTTGACAGTTACGAGATAAAATGTATAAACAAAGTGAATTATGTATGAAAATATTTTCTATGATTGGCACTTGCCTTGTCTTATGTTGTGTTTTAATAATGAAATAGCAATTGCCCTGTACTCAACGGTCATCTTTCATGTATACTCTACTCTTGAAGTGCTCCTCTATAATTTTGGCAAAAGCAGCTTCATGCATTGACGGTGTTATGTTTGGTCCATTAAGTCATTGTAATCTGGACCTCACAACTTGGTATCCTTTCAGTTGATTAAAGAACTTTTTTTTTAAGGTCCCTTCCTTTCTCTCCTTATATTTTTCTATCTAATATCTGGATTAAATCTCACGACCCAAATTTCTTTTTATTTTTGCCTCTGAATGATTCTTGGGCTCATACCTGGGGTTTTAGAGTTGGATTTCTTTTATAACCTTAATTCACTTTGTTGAGTATGAAAAAATGTGATAGGATGGGATTCAACATTTTTCAGCTGATGTAAATGTAAGATGGATATGGACAATGAATATGCTTTATTTATGTAATGAGTAACAATTTCCAGTAGCACTTGCATTTAAAAGTTGCCAAATGCCTCTGAGATTTGTTTTTACACAAACAGAAACCCCCCCCCGCCCCCATTCTGGCAGTGATACAGATTGTATATTGAAAATGAGACTCTAGCAGCAGTGGAGTTCTTGTGCCACAACTCTCACCATTTACATTGCATGGTTTTATACTGGCTAGCATTGCAGTCATACTTTCTCAGGGTGCTGCTGCTTGACTGAATTGGGCAATTTCTGTAGAAATATTTTTCAATTTCAGAATCTGTTAGTATTCATCATGTTATTGGTTTAAACTGCTGAGAGTAATGTCTTGGTGTACTTTCTTGTTTGAAAAGTGGGCAACGCACAATGGGATCACTGAATGAGGAATGCATCCTGAAAATGTCAAACATTACAGCTTTTCCCTTGAGAATAGTTTTGGACTAATTTTGAGGGGAACACCTTTCCTTGGACAGATATAGAAGATTTTGGATTTTGAGAAATTGGTTAAGGCTTCCTGACTAATAGAATCATGTTTGAATGGACTAGTTCTGGGATTTGTCAGAATCACAGAAACTGCTTGCAAAATGAGCTTGCAGTTTGTGGTCAGACCACATACACACATGTGGTTGTTTATGAATAAGGAGACTTCTTTTCATTTAATGCTCTTCATGTCAGGGTCTGTATAATGGGGAGCATATATATATATCTAGGATATGACTGGGCTAGCACAACATTTGTAGGGAAGAGATGCTGGCTTTTCTGATATTCAATAACCATAGAGGGCCAGAATGAACAAGAATAATGGTAGGTAGAGATCATTTTAGTAATTCCTCACAAAAATGCTTGCAGTGAGTTTCTTTGTGAAGAATTTTTTGTTTGTTTGTTTTTGTTGAGCAGGTTCTATACAGTTCGCTACAGAGAGAAGGGTAAAGACAAGAAATGGGTTTTTCAGCTTTGCCCCGTTACAGAGACGGTGGTGGACAATCTAAAGCCAAACACACTTTATGAATTTGGAGTTAAAGACAACATAGAGGATAGTATTTGGAGCAAAACTTTCAATCATAAAACGGTTCTGTCTAGTAAGTATTTGGCATAAATTAATCAAATAATAACACAGTTTGACAGCATTTTTTCCTCTATTGTGATATTAAAGTAAGATACTGAACAGGTTTTCATTATTTAAATGCTATCCCTTATGCTTCTAACAAATATTTTTAGGAATTGGTGAAACTAGAAGTAGTTTGTGTTTGAAAAACTACCACCTAATCTTCTGAAAATTGTTCTCTTCTCATTGCAAATAGTAGAGGATCTGTTGCAGGTTGGTAGAACTCTAACAATTATTAGTTTAGATACACATAAAATGTTGAGTACGTATGTTTATACTTCTGTCTGGATTCCAAGCTTTTTCCTTGGGCCACTAAGCATTTTTAATAGGCCAGAAGAATCATTCTTTTAAGTTATGGAGATAGATTGAGTATGGAGAGAGATTGACTCTTTCTTGCAAGATTTCATGTTCTATTTAAATAAGACTTCTTTTTCCTAGAATGTGGACTTTTGTATTCAGTTGGTGCTTTTGCAGCAACTAAATCCAGGGAGCCTGTTAGATCCAGGGAGCTTGCTGACAAAAATTTCATGGGTTACTTTTTTCATGTGTTGAGGCAAAGGAAGCCATGTTAGACCTAAAGAGAAGTGATATGTTCACTCTGTATTGCCACTGCTAGATGTGTATTTCTTTTAGAAGAGTGCTCTTAAAATCAAGACTAGCTACTGGAGACCTAAGAACATGCTGCTTTCAGCCAGACCTAGCACCAGCCTGACAGATGGAATGCAGAAACTCCTCTTTCAAGTTTCCTTCTTCCATATAAGTGTTGTGGTTATATTAATTTAATTAAAGAGTCCTCTTAGCACCTCTGACTTTTCCTTAGTAAGTCCCAAAGACCACTTCAGATCTCTTACCCACTGTTGTAGAAAAACGAGAATACATGTAATTTCCTCTCTGTCAAAACATGAAGAGGAGGCTTAGCAGATTAATTAATTAATATGGAGAAACAGGACCAAAAAAAATTGTTACAAAATGTGCTTTTGTACCTTGTAATTAAGTCTCATAACTTCCTTATCTATTGAAAAAGTTGAATAAACTTGGTTTACTGTGCTTTGATCAAAACAAAAAATAATTCTGTGCATTTATTTCTCTTTCTGACAAATCAGATAAAAAACTGAATGGACAACTCCAGAACATGTACAAGCTGGTACCTAATGCCCAAACACAGGTATACAAAACATTTTTATATCAGAATTGTATTTCGTATGGTCAAATTTTTGCTTATCTGTTATAGTGAAGTGACAAGGAGGTTTATATCCACAAATTGTCAAGATAAAAATTCTGTTAAATCTCAGACTAGATAGAATCATAGAATATCTCAAGTTGGAAGGGACCTAAAAGGATCATCAAGTCCAATTCCCTGGTCCTCACCGGACTACCTAAAACTACACCATGTGACTGAGAGTGTCTCTCAGATGGTCCTTGAACTCTGACAGACTTGGTGTCATGACCACTTCTCTGGAGAGCCTGTTCCAGCGATCTACTGCCCTCTCAGTGAAGGACCTTTTCCTGACACCCAATCTGAACCTCCCCTGATGAAATTTCATTCGATTTCCTTATATCCTATTACTGGTCACTAGAGAGAGGAGATCAGCACCTCCCCTTCAGCTGTGGAAATGGGATTGTGGAAGGGAATTACCAAATGTAGCTGCTTAGCAAGGAGATCTGTTATGACATCTTGCGATAAGGGATATACCACAGACATTTGGGTTTACTAGTTACTGCTGCGTGACTCCTGTTCAAAGCATGTCACCCCCAGTGCCTGTGGGAGTGCACCGACAACTTGTCTTTTCAAAGAATTGCCAAGTGACTAATGGAAGAAAACAGGAGGAAAAAATCTCACTTACAATGTGTCATTAACGTCAAAGTGGAAAATACCAAAGACCCTGAATAGAACACCATGGGAACATATGCAGTGTACGTTCGTAGAAGAGACAATAAGTGTTTTATAACCAGCTCACCACAAGATACTTAATTAGCACAGTTAGTCTGCTGAGTGAGAAAGATATAGGAGCTAAGCAACTACCAATCATAAAAAAGAAACACTGACCTACTATCCACAGAAGGAAAATGCACCTGAACCTGGAGGCCCCGTAAGAGCTGATTGCTTTAGAAAAACAAGAGAGCAAATAACAGAGAACACACCTCATCTAAACACTTTAATAGTAGAATTAAAAGCCAAAATATACAGTGAAAGTTATTGTTTGTACTTCTGTAGTGCCTTCCACCCAAATATTACAAAGCATGTCAGCATCTCATGCTACTTTTTCTTCTTCAAGTCCAGTTCTGGGTGTGCTACTGCTGGCACTCCCCCAGCAAAGACAGTGGCGTCAAAAGCGATATGATGTAAAAGTAATCTGTACAGAGAAGGGGGATGATGTATGTCATTCCTGAGGTCTTACTATCAATGTTTCCCATCTTATAATTGAGTCACTGAGACACTGGGGATCTTGACATCCACATTCACAAACAGCAAACATCTAGTATCAAGTGATTACTGCTTAAGGCAAATGGTAAAACAGGTAAAAAGTCAATGTGGATGACATAGTTTATGGTTTACATCAGTTCAAACTCCACTTTGGGTAGAAAGAAGCAGGCTGATCTGTTCAGTTTCTCTGTGGGTCAATGAGATTATCATCTTTTCAGTGAAATACTTAAACTGTTTCAGAGGCTCTGCTTTTATTCCTCTTGTTCTCTGCCAAATTTCTGTAGACTCTCCAATCTTAGGTGAAGCTCGGAGAGGATTAATTGGCAAAAAATCTTGGTGTTGATAAACTTATTCTTGCAACTAGCTGCTGACTCTTCAGAGGATGTCAATCAGAGGTTTTCATGTCTCTGACATTCCATCTTTCCCAAGTTTAGCAACTTCTTCACATTTCACTGCTTTGGCCACACTATGCCTGTTGTTTTAACCTTAGCCTTAAAATGGTAAAAACATAAAAAGCTTGAGGGCTGGACACACAGGTAACTGTATGGAGAAGTGTTTATATGTGTGGATTGATAAAATGAGAACTGCAGCTAAGATTATTACATCTACTGATTCTAGTTTAACAAAGATGAAGCTGATGGTTTCCATGTGCGCATTCTAAATATTAAAATTTGCTCATTCCTTTGTAGTAGTCAGATTTGTTAAACTTTGATAGTCATGGTGGTCAGTTCATTTTGTGATGAGGCACTGCTGTTACTTTATAGAGTAATCTTATATATACTCAGGTCTTCTAAAATCACTAGTCATCCTGTTGAATTCACTGATAGTTCTCATGTGTGGGGCAAGTCTTTGCAGAAGGAAGCTGGGAAGAGCAATTTAATTTGCTTATCAAGATTGCCTTGCAGGTAGCAAGGTAGAATTTGTAACTTTCATCAAAGCATTTGAAGATATTTCTTTGTAGTAAATTATAAATAATTTCATTATTTCTTTTTCTCATCTGGCATTTGCCATAGCAGCTATCAAGCAAGGGTGACTTTCATATGTTCATGGTTTTGCGTACACAGATACATTTTGTCTTCCAAGAACTGAAGCAGAAATGAAGAATCTGAAAACCGAGCCTGTTAGTAGACTATTTTTAATACAGTGAAAACCAGACATTTATTCATAACTTGTGAACATTGCCTCCTCTTTTATGAGATTAAATTTGTTTCTTCATATTTCCTTTCCTTAATTTTTCATCCAAGTGCAAGTTTCAGCAGCTAATCTTGAGGGGGTTTTTTGTTTTGCTTTGGTTTTGAGGTGCTATTCATGAGGTAGAGTATGAGATAACTTCCCAAGAAAAGTTGTAGAAGTCCTTGTTGCTTCAGACATCTTAGAGGCTTGACTCATGAGTGATGAGGGAACAATCTGTTCTTTGCAATTCTCTTCTGTCTCTGATTTTCCAAGTGTTTTCATGGTAGGAATTGGTCAAGTCTGGTTTCTCATTGTTCATTCTTCCTATTGTACAATACTGTGAACAGTCTGTAATTATCAAACCTGGAATTTCTTCAGGAATCAAATGACATTTTCTTGTAGGAATGATTAGGTATTAATTTAGCACACTAATACTTTAATTATAGCATTACATACAGAGTTAGAGCAGTATAGTGCTTACATTATTGGAAACGTAGTCACGTCTCTCATTCAAAAGAAAATGTTCCCTGTGAGTAATATGAATTCAATTGATTCAATACTCAGGGAGGTGCTCATCTCACTATGTTGTTGATAAAATCAACTTTGCTGTTCTTCCCATTGGTCCCTTAAGCATCTTTAAAGTTAAATGTGACAGCCCCAAGACCAGGTAATTCATTATGGCATCTGGAGCACAAAAGCTGAGTTGTTTTCTTCATCTTAGCAAACCCTGCATGCCAAGATTCTGACTGTTATGCCGCTTCTGTGGAAGTAGGGATTCTATTTATGCAAGAGAAGTCCTGAGAAAATGAGCTAAAACAGTTTTCCAAATATTTGCACATCTTAAGTATGAAAGGAGGACTGGAGCCAACATCTAGTCTTTTTAGTCAGCTTCACAGGGCTTAGCTCCAGAGCAGTACTGCTTTATCACCCTCTACAGAAATACCGTGAAAACATTCCATAGATTATTCTAAAAATTTTCTTATCATTCTCGCTTTCGTGGTACAAAAAGCCATAAAACTGAGGCTTGGAAGTAGATAGTGGCCAGGTCTTAAGTTTACATTATTACTTCAGTTTCCACAGTAATAGGTGGGGTACGTTTCAGTGGTGCAATCACATCATCAGTGCAAAGCCAAAGTGAGTATTATTTAGGCCAGACTTTGTTTATGCCTTATGTTGCTCCAAAAACACAACTGGCTCCTATCAGCATGGTTCTAATTCTTCTCTGTAAGGAGATATTTTAAAAGGCTGTTTAGTAAAGCAACATACTAGTTGCATATCTAGTCATTCTGCCCTTTCAACATTGGTCATGTATCAGCTTGTGTTTCTTTTGGCAGTTTCATCTTTTAAGTTTGACTAAGCTCCTGGGACTGTGTGAGCTATAACTAATGAGAGAGGGGAAGAAAAGGAGAAATCTAAGAATGGTCATTCTTTTTCCCTTCATAAACAATGGGTCATGGTAGGGTGGAGATCACGCAGTAGAAATTTATTTCGTCTTCTGTGATTAGGTTCCTGTAATTTCATAATTTCAGTCTGAAAGGTGGGGCCATCCTCGACTTTGGGCGGCTACAGAGAAGATGGAGATTCTCCTTTTTCAAGGAGTCACATGGAAAAGATGAGTGGTAATGGCTGCAAGTTACTCCTGGGAAGATTCTGATTGGACACAAGAGAAAAAATTTTCACAATGAGAACAATCAGCCGTTGGAATAATGTCCCCAGGGAAGTGGGGAATTCCCCAACACTGAACACTTTTAAGATTCAGCTGGACAGGGTGCTGGGCCATCTTGTCTAGACTGTGCTTTTGCCAAGACAGGGTGGACCAATGATCCCTGAGGACCCTTCCAACCTGGCATTCTATGATTTTTAAGATTGTTCCAGCCAAACAGCAGGACGTTTAACTTCTATCGTTTGTTAAACTCTGGAACAAAACACGCCTACTTTTCCAAAACTTGTCTAGTCTAGGTTGACTGTAATGTTTCTTTGAGGACTCCCTTACATGTATGCCAGTTATTTGTGGCTTTTTGGATTATTGGGATATAAGAGAGGCAGAAAGAACAAGTGTCTTAAAGTAATGCTGCCATGTGCTGTTTGACAAAATGTTTGAGAACTGCAGTACTTTATGCAATATGCCATAGGTATATGGTCAGAAATTAAGGTGCCTAACTTATGGTATAACTTACATCTCTATTTTTCCTCTGAAATTAAGAAATACTGATTTGCCATCTTTCTTCATTCATACAAGAGTTCTTTCACATGAAGTAAACCAGATGATGTGAAGTGCAAAATTAAGACTAATTGATTCTTATTTTAGTGATGTACATTTAACACAGAGAAGTTATTATTTGAGTTATTTTCTTTGTTGTAATTCAGATATAACTGGAAAAAACATAACTTCTAATGTATTTAGCATTTTTATGTTGCTGTCTGGCATTACAGTCTTTCTCCTCACATCACCAGATTATATTACTGCGTTTTCAGAAGTTGTTTTTAGTACCCATGTGTGGTAGTGAATACTGATTTATAATCTTTGGGATCAGCTGTTTTCTTCCTTTTAATAAATGTGGGGCTCATTCATGTGTCCCTTATTTTCATGGTATGAAAATGCTAGAAAATATTCTCACTTAGACAAAAAGTAGTCTGAGTCAAAGACAAGTGAACAGCAGAAAAGTCCATAGCATAAAAATCTGAAAACAACAAGGGTGGCTGGACAATTACTCTTTGAAAACAATTCAACCAAATAAAATTACTCTGTGTTAGTCTAATTTAAGCAGACTATATGCTCAAGGGTGCTGCTCATTTACAAATGCGCACCTGGTTCTAGAATAGTTTGTGTTCTAAATATACTATTCCTGAGAATATAATTATATCCTGTGACTGAATTTGTAATTGGCTATGTTTCAGATGTTTTATTGTAGTTAAGTTTCAGCTTTTCATAGCTTCCTGGACTACTGCCCAGTAAATGTTCAAGGGATTCTTAAAAGAAAAGAGGATTGACTATTCCTAAACTGTCAAATACTGTGTTTTTATGAAGCAAAGCATCTCAAACTGCAAAAAAGAGATCAAAATGCAATATTACTATACTAGCCCATGGGAACTGAAGAAATAGCATAACCTTCAATTACCAGGGCCAGAGCCACATCCAGTGTTAACTTGGGGCAGGCGCAGTATTGGATTAAAGCCCTCTGTCTTTGTTACTAAGAAAATTCAATTACTATTATGGCAGTTTTCCCAAGGCTTTTTTTTTCCCCTATTCCTCAGCTTACACTGCGTGATAATAAGAAGTTGGTCCCTGTCACAATAATCAAACAAGGTAAGTTTGTATATTTTTGAATGTTTCCTATATGCTGCAAGAATAACTTGAAAAAAAAAATCTGACTGATGTGAATGTCATAAATGTTTCATTTTAGTATAGGTTGAACGTTACAAACTAGCATATCCTTTAATTCCAAATACTATTGAGTTGTTGTCTACCTGTGTTAATAAAATGAGCTATTACATTGCATTATGAACAATGACTCAGTTGAGTCATTGGATGGAGGATACAAATAATTTCTGATTTCTGCTAGTATCCATTCTTTTTTGAGTGGGTTGTCCAGTTATGTTGATCTCTCAGCTGTGCATAACTTGATAGTCAGGCATGACTACCAATGTGGAAAAGATTCACTCTACCAATCTTTTTTGTGGGTATCTTCAGCTAAGTCATTGACTTAGACTCCCTGCTCTTTCCCTGGTCAGTGGAGAGAGATATCTACGCTAGACTTAAATGTATTAGCCTTTAGAAATGCCTGTTTCTCCCTAATAGTAAGAGGTACCATAGTAGTGTAATCTTCGAAAATCGACTGGTTAAAGATAGCTGATAGAAAATGAACTGCAGGTTAAAAGCTAACAGAAATGGCACTGTGAATAATTTTAAGTAACAAAATCAAACAAACTGAAAGTAGTTCAGAGTTCAAGGACAGAAGTACACTGGAAGGTAGTGTGAAAGCAAATTATGGTAGTTACCATTAAAATATGACTGTACTAGCATTTACCTCACATGCATCTCACAGGGTAATGAAACATCGTGGAGCTGCCTGTATATTAATGTAAGCATAGAATGTAATTTTTCACCAAGAATATGAAACTGATATGCTAGGGTAAAGAAGAGATGCACAGTTAAGGTATCATGTAAAGGAAACACAGTTTGCAGTCTCTTAAGCTGAATGCAAATGAGGAAAGATTAGCACGATGTCCTCATCTCCAGGTACCAATTTGAGGAAAGGGTTTCAGAATTCTGAGACTTGTCTCAGGTGTGGGTTGGTTCCTTGTTTTGTTTTGGGGTTTTTGTTTGGTTGGTTTTGTTTTTTTAAAAATTAGTTTCTAATATCCCTGTGTTGTCTCCACAGTTATTCAAAATCGGACACAGTCAAAAACTTCAGATAGTTCTTCTCTGCCAGGAGCAATATTAGGTGACTAGAAGATATTCTTATTATTTTTCCTTATTGTTGGCTGAAAATCAGAACTGTGTAAATAGTTCTAGTTTTCTTGATCCTGATAGTTCTTTCCTTGCATGTCAAAGGGTATTTTCCAGCTGCTTCAGACTGTATTTGTTATATTTCATGGTATGACAGATGGTTCAAGGATGGCGTAGCCTAAGGGAAATAGAATAATTTTATTGTCACAGTACTTTAAAAAAAATACTGTCCCTATTTAAACCACGAAGTTCTTTCATGCTTCAAGTAAAGTTATGTGGCAAAGATTAGGACTTGTTCTTTCTGGTTTTATTAAGGTAGTATGATAACATACTATCTACAAACACAAACTTGTACTAATATGTTAGGCTATAGTGATGTATATTATAACCTTTCTTGCAATTAGATCTATTAGATTTATTCCTGGATTCAGGAAGTTGTTTAGTCTTTTTTACATATGAAACACTTCATAAAACTATGTAACTTTTGCTTAAGTTCACTTTGTGTGAGTTTTAACGTATTGATGTGAATCAAACAGATACTTACTGACCACATTTGGTGGTGTTTCTTTTGGCCCACCAGACAGAATATCCCAGAATCCTGAATCCCAGAATCTTAGTGCAGTGCACCAGGTTTTCAGTTCTGATTAGTCATGAAATGGTGGTAATACAGTGAGTGGTGTAAAGGGGAAATAGCACCAAATGGGAGTGACAGTTACTGAATAGAACTAACTCATTTCCCAGATACTCAGACTAATCTCCCAATGTACAACATACTTGCTTACATATCTCAGAGGGTAGACTATGCATTTTTCATCTCTTCTGGAATTAATGGCACATATCTTTCTGTGTAGTGCACCTTATTGTTCCAGGTCTCAATGAAACTCAGCAGAAACTTCCTCCTCTCCTGACAATAGATGACATACCTCAAGCATCCAGGAAAAAAATAGGTAAGCAGAAACGAGCTAAGCTTTTGTTGTTTGTCAGCTGTATCAGAAGTGTAGTAATGGGACATCATGTATGCGAGCTGAAAAGTTTTTTTTTTTTTCACCTCTCTTACCTTCTTTTTTTTTTTTCCTATGTGTTTTATTAATTATTATCTTGGTCTTTACAAGGATTAATAGAAATTAACTTGTTTTAAAACATCTGGACAGGTTTTTAAGGTATTTCACAGCTATTTAAAAATATGAAATAGCTTTAATTCTTCAAGGAAAGAAGGGAAACTACTCATGCTTATGGTCTTAGGTATTTTACAACATAACATTTTTTATTGGGTTATATTTTTCGATACATGTCTTAAAAATGGAAATTTGTGTGCCCATTTGAAAGACCAGATTTTCAGTGAATTTTGATTGTATGAGTTCTGGCTTGACTATAAGTGACAAATTGTTTCATGCAGAGATTTTTCTTATTATCTGTAATTAAATACATGGCAAAAACAGTATACAGAGATTAGAATATTTCAGTATAGGTTTCATGTGTGTCTTGTGAATATGCCTGAAACCAGCAGGAAAAAGATTAATTGAGGCTTTTGTTTAAGATCTGTAAAATAGTGTATGATCTGTGGATAGTGTAATTGTGAGAAATACAGCTATCTTTGAAAACTTTAGTAACGCCCCCAGTGCATTTTTCACAAATCCCTTGAGTAGAGTTCTGGAGCTGATGACTTTTAGTTTGGCTAGTCTTAATACTTAATTTGAACTCTCAACAACTAGGTCAGATTTTTTTTTTCTTTTCCCATTTTTGCTTTGTTTAATTTACTCTGTCACTCTATTGCTGGCCATGGCACATTCTCAGACTGGCTTGCTTTGCAGCAAGAAAACAGCAGTGATTGTTCCTGTTAAGATACTGTATACATGTAAGTGTAGAGCTATACAGTAGAATAATATTGGAATGTGTTTGAGTAAGAATATGCTTCAACTGAGGTTGAGTTCATTAAAAACTAGTATCTGGAAGTATTTACCAGCATTTGTCAAACAAATACTGTTAGCATCACCTATGGCTACTGAAAATTAAGCTAAGTTGAAAAACTTAACTGCACTGTTTGCATTGCAGAGCATTACTGGGTTTTGGTCATGATGATAAAATTAATCACATTGTTAACAATTACTAATGTTTTCTTTGAACAGCAAGCATAGAAAACAAGGTGTTTAACATTACTAGCTTGGTTTTAACACGTATATGATGTGCAGATAATACAGGTACTGTTAAAACTCAGTAGACTATATTTTGACAAATCCATTGTTCTTACCCTTTACTTTTAGTAAACCATGTTTTAAGACCTCCGATATTAGTTTTGGACTACAGTATCTAGAACTTTTATATTTCTTTTCATTTTCTACCAGTAAAATTGTATCTTTCTGCAGGAAAAGGATGTTGTGGTTTCAGACAGGCCATAAGGCTTAGTAGCGTGCACAATAAAAATGGTAGAATGTGACTGTGGGCAAATGGTAGAATGTGACTGTGGGCAAAAGATGGGGAAAAAGGCAAAGGTAGCTTCAATTGTTCTAGACATATCTACAATCCACAGCTGGTGAGCATAGGACTTGGACTTCTAAATTTAAATGGTCTGATATGCCTAAAATAGCTGGTGTGATGCCAGCTTGGAGCCACTCTTTATGGCAGATTACACAAACACCTGTGTGAAAATAACCAGGGCAGACAAGTGATGTTTTGTTCTCTTCTGTTTAGTATGTGTTCCTTACCAAGAACATGAAGTACATGGGTGTACGCACAAGGGACTACGGATTTCAAAGGAGTGTAAAACAGGGAAGAGCAAAAATACTCTGAGAAAAAATGTAAATGTATAAAATAATTGACAAAAAAGATACATTGCCCAAATCTATACAGATATCTTTCACTGATACCTGATGATGATGTATGTCTACAATAAAATGCAATAAGACTTATGCTGTGTGTGAAGTTACAGTTACTTATGATTTGCTGGCATACTGCATCTTTTCTAATTCTGTATAATTTAGAAAAGTCAAAATAACGCATCACAGAATGTCATATTTATTGAATTCTTAAAGGTTTTTTTTTCTGTTTACTTACTCAAAAACTTACTAGTTTGTGGATTATTTTAAAAGAGTAGTAATTCAGAAAATAATGCACAAAATATATTACCTTAGTCCTCAGTGGAAAAAAACCAAAACATGGGTATTATTCAAATCAAAATTAATTCATTTTCTTTGTATTCAGTGCTGGAATATCTTTGTTGGAATAGAAGGCTATTGTCATACCACTGTAATTGTTACAAGTAATGTAAAGGAAAATAAGCACGACTACTATGACAGTACAGTCATATTTGACAATTAGTCAAATGTAGTATTTGACAATTTTTTTGAAATTTTTGTATAGCACTTAGAACTATATTACATCTTTGAATTTTGAAAAGCATTTTTACTGTTAATGCAGAAATGCTAGACAAATAAAAAATACTCTAAACTATTTTGCACTGTGAGAGTAATGATTTGTAAAGCATTAAAGTAATTGCTGTAAACTTAATTTTTAAAGAATCTTTTAATGAACAAAACAATACCAAAGCTGCATCTGTTTAACATAGCGAGAAAGATGCTTGTACTGATAGTGCAGTAGAAGTTCATTGATTCTTAAAGGTATTCATCTTCCCACATTTGTTCATGTTGGTTTACTTTGGCAAACTGAAGTGGGATAGAAATAAATCTCTAGTAGAACAGAGCAGATACAGCTTTTTACATTACTCTTTAATGTCTTTGTCCCTTTAGCTAAGAATGAAACTCAAGTATGGCCTGCTGAATCCAAAACCCCAGAAGTTCAAGAAATCTCTCCACAGTCCCTCCCAGGTAATGAAATTTCTATTTTTAGAAACTCTGTGGAATATCTTTGCCAAATACATAAACTAAAATTAAATCCATTTTTATGTTTTTTAATCTGCTGTTCAAGTCAGTAGTTGGAAAAGAGGAGGATAATATAACTGAATTAGTAGCCATGCATGGCAAATGTGGTTAAAAATCTGCATCTAATTTTGGAGGAACGTTTCAGATGATACACTTGTTAGGTTTATAAAAATAGTTGGAATTAGAACCATGTCTTTGTGGAGTGCTGCATACCTTGGAATTTTGAAAGAAACGACAAAAAAAGTAATTTTCTTGTGATGTATTTTGAACATCTGACTTTCATGAAATACATAAATTAGAAAATTAGGGATAAGGGCATGATTGTGCAAAATGCATGTATGAGATTAAGATGGAACAGTCACAGTAACAAGCTCTATTTCAGAGATGCAGACGATGACAGTATGATGTTCCATCTAAGTTCAGTTTTGAACACATTAATATTGACCACACCCTCTTTGCAGACTTACTGGTCCTATTAAAATTAATGGGAGCTGTTCACATGGGAAAGGATTATAAAATTTGAACCTCGACTCATATTCAAGGTTATTTGTCTTTGGAAGTTGTGTTCACTTGTGCATTTGGAAGACTGAATTTTTTCATCATCTACTTGTGGCTGAAAAAATACCACATATTTAAAAGGGCATACTCAGATGCTAATTTCTTCAACTGGTCAAAAACATGAAATGAAATTTTAAAACTCACAAGCTTTGCTGTCTCTATTTGCTTGGGAAGCAAGTTCATGTAACATAAATGGACTATTTCATCAAGTTGTATGACAAGTATATAAATTATATATATAATTTAACATTTATGATCTGAAGGCAAAAAGATTGGACAGAACTAAATCGTTCAGAGTCAAAGGATGAAGAGTGACTTTCCACCCACTTTATCGACTCACATTTCAGAATTAAGTAGACATACACATATCTTCATTTTCTGTAGACTGGCTTTTACCCTATAACTGATTCAGCTGTCATTACAGACTATAGTTGGTGTCTGCCAGCTTCTTTGATGAAAGTGAAGAAAGGAGGCTTGAATGATGGCAAGACTTTACGATGAAAATAGAATTTGAGGAAGCAATAGAACAAAGTTTTGTTTCTTTGGTTTAAATTAGGCATATTGTGTGATCTTGCTGGCATTGCTCTACTCCAGCCATAAAGTATTTCGTGGCTGGCTGAAATGGTGTAGCATGTTATTCCTTTGACATCACACAATTCACACAAATACTGCATTTATTTTACTCCTTAAGTATATCAAAGATACCATACATACATCATCAGACCAGCTCAGTCTTTAATTAAAAGAAATAAAGCAAAAACCCTTCTCAAAGAATACGTAGGGTATAAAACAGCTGTAGGACGAAGCAGTGCAAGAAAATCATGTAATGACTGACAACCATCTTTTAGATTAAATCAATTCCCTTCTGCAAAATTTTCATATGGATAGCTCCTTTTTATTCATAGTAAGTATTTAGAGGAAAACAAAGATGCTCCCCCAACAGCAATTTATTATCTGAACTTTACAATTTTAGCATATGTGTAATAAACAGCTTGCTTTTCATTGGAAATTTG
Source organism: Nycticryphes semicollaris (assembly GCA_013400055.1). NCBI lineage: Eukaryota > Metazoa > Chordata > Aves > Charadriiformes > Rostratulidae > Nycticryphes > Nycticryphes semicollaris. The sequence continues at coordinate 1,259,702 of VXBJ01000196.1, read as the reverse complement.
TGGGTACTTTTTAAAAAAGCCGTAAAGAATATTAATTTTTTTCAATTTTTTTTGTTGTTTTACAGTTCTAGGTTTCTTGTAGACTTAAGTTCTGCAATTATTTTACTAAAATATTTACTTTGTCTAAGTAACTGCAGTACAAGCAATCTATATTTTATAGAACTTTCCCATTTTGTGAAAGTTTGAACTGGATGCATATATTTATGTAATCAGCTCTCCTGTAAAATCCTAATCCTCAAGCTTGCTTCATCTAATCAAAACACATCATTCCTTGTGGCAGAATTTACTGGTTAATGAGGTAAACAGTGTGAATTCTGACACCAGAACTGATATATCACCTGGGCAGGAGAGAATCAGCCCACCCAGTTTCCTTTGTGTTTTATAATTTTGCTTATGTACCTGACATGCAGTAATTCTAACCTTAAGTGTCATCATCTCCAGAGATAGCACAGGATTATATGATTATGCAGTTGGATAGTGTTTCATTCTACAAGATAATAATTGGCAAGTACTGTCTTTTTAGTGACAAATTATATATAACCATTAGTTATAACTAAACACGTTCTTACTGCTATTATACCATTAGTTTACTGAAATAGGTAGAATAATTTTCATCTTCCATTTCATGCTTCCTCTGTAGTTTTGCTTCCATGTCTCTTTCATGGCCATTCCTTTAGTTATTCTCCCTTGATCACAGCACCAATATCTCATGTTAGAGTGTGTCATGCTATTTACATTAAAGAATGTATTTATTGTGGTTACAGTATATCAGTTAAAGAGAAAAAAAAATAGTAGAAAGCAGCAGGAATCAGGGAAATGAAAGTGAATCCTTTAAAAGAAAAAAGTTCTTTGAGTGTAATTTCTGTCCAGCAATTGAATATGCAAATATAACTTGAATACTTCAGCATTTGAGCCAGGCTTTCACAAGTAACTTAAACGACAGATCTGAGCACCAGCCTTTTGCAAGGGTTGCATCTGAGAAACGAGAGATCTAAGCACCAGCCTTTTGCAAGGGTTGCATCTGAGACACGGGGTAATATATAGGCACAACTGTGTTTAGCAATAACATCTACTTCATTGTATTTAATTCAAAGTTCTTTATTTGAAGATCATACTGGATTCTTTGAGTAAAGCAGGGTAATTACAGGGTAAAAACTGTGAAAGTTTTAAGGACTGATGTCAAAAGTGGCAACAGATTGATGATTTAAAAGGAACTGTGTGCTGTAGCAGTCGTGTCACCAGTCATGCAAGAGGCGAAGAAAGGAGCTTAAAGTATTTCAGCAAGTGGACTATCTGAAAGGCTCCATGAGCTGCGCCATCTTGTATTCCACTGAGTATTTGTCAAAGGGTGTGTTTTGTGATGTATGCAGTTCAGTAACTTTTCTTTGGTATATTTGTTAGCCAGGCATCCCATAATTTTCTTTAATTTCAGTCCTCTCCTCCCTTGGCATGCATTTCCATGGAAAGACTGGTTAGTAAGCTTTTTCATGGTTTGTTTTTGCCAGGCTTATTACAATATTTTCCACTTAGGACTAATTTATTCTTAACACAACAGCACAAATTTATAATGACTTCTTTTTTTCCTTCAATATTTAAAATGCTGTCTAATATACCTCAAGTAATCACTACATTTTTTTTATTCTCAATTAAATCAAGTGTGAGCCCTTTTATTAACTCACAGGGAACTGGATCTAACCAACAGTGAGAAATATCAGCACATTTGCCTAGACATGAAAGGACTAGTTCTAAAAATAGAGAGCAAGTTATTTCTCTATGAAGGAGATTATACCAGAAATTTACCAAAGTAGGCTTGAGAAACAGAGCATAGGCTTGAAATGAAAAGTACCACCTGTGAATCCAAACTGAGGTTAATGTTTAGTAGGAATAACTCCTTTGTTGCCATGTTTCCCAAGCAAGTTCTATTCCTCCTGTCTTTCTGGCCCCTGAAGGCTATCCCTTGTGCTCATGTGGGATATGAGAAGGGGTGAGACTATTGCTTCCACCAGAATATCTTCATTCCAGTTGTGGTGGAAGAGCAGAGCATGTCATCCCTACAATGTTCCATGCAAACCAGAGTAGAGCCTGGTTTCTTTTGTCCCAGTTCTAGGAATGTTTTTTCTTGTTTATCTTGCTCAGCTGACTTAGCTGACAAGAGACATGCTTCATATGAGTGTAAACCATCTGACCTCTAAAACAACCTAAAGCATAATCAGTTCTAAATTTATGTATTTGCTTTTATTGTTGCATCTTTTGGGTTTGGTTTTGTTTTCTTTTTCATGATTACATTTCACCAGTAATAAATGTTAGATTTTGAAGTACTTTTGAGGTATGGGTTTCTTTGTTGTTATTTCTGGATCTCTTACGGGCGAATACAAGCTCCTACAAGCTTCATAGAGATAAATTTCTTTAAATTCTCTGTAGAAAGAAATCTTCCTTCCACTGATGACAGTAAGAACACTTTAACTGACATACCAGAAACTGGATTAGGTTCTAATAAGGCAGCATCTGTGGAAATTCCAGCTTTTGTGCTACTGAAAAGCACCATACTCCAAGCAGAAAATATAGTATAGTGGTTGTAACTGTAGTAGCTTCTAATTCTAACTACTTAGAATCTGGAAAACAGGATGTTTTCTTTGGAAAATGAAACAAGAATCTTATAAACCTACATTATTCTTGCTTAAAGCATGTTCAGTTGACTATGGAAAAAACTTGGAGAGCATGCTGGAAAAACAAAAGTAACTCTCTTCTATTGTATCTCAAAAAGAAAGCAATCTTGTATTAAACTGAATGAATACTAAAATTTAGCACTTTATTGGTGCTGATCACCAATATTAAAGATCTTGTCTAAATACCAACATATGCTAAGTACTGTGCAATTTGCTCTGTGGAAAGAATTCTATTACATTCAAAGCTGAGACCTTACAATCCTGTGTTCCACATCATTTTATAATCTGAGATCACCCGTTGTATATACTGTATAACTGATTAAAGACTGTGGGACCTCCAGCAAGATGGAGAGGAAAAAAACGATCTTGACTGAGGTAGGTTCCTTGACATTGGAATTACATGTTACATGAAACAGCTGGAAGAGTTTAGTTATGCACTAGTTTATTAAAATATGGTCAGCAATTCTATTTAGGAACACTTAATGACTGTTTAATAAACTGCCTGTGCTTTACTCTAATGAAGTAGAATTAGAAGGAATGAAAGTAAAAAGCCTATTATATTATACTAGCAAGATGAAAGATCTAAGGTATTCTGGATGAATCTTTATTCTTTTCATAATTTTTGTATTAGAAGGATTAAAAAACCAGAATATCAGGGAAAATATTTGTAAATACACTTTGTGGTGAAACAGATCTTGTTTATAATGTGCAGCGTAATGAATCTGGAAGGCTGTAATGGAAGTACAGTGTGCGCTTCTGAGCTTAGCTTTGATCTTTGTGACTTTTAGTTTACTTATGTAAAACTGCAACAAAATAAATAAAACATATCATATAGATTTCATATCAGAAACCAAAAATAAATATTGAACATTATGGAGCCTGCTGTTGCAGAAGTTATTCTAATCAGGTGACATAAAATGGTGGTAAGAAAAGCAGCAGGCTTTGGACAGTAGATAAATAAAAGTTCTGAGGGATTCTAAATTAAACAAAGCTTCTCTCTTCTAGCTCAGGCTGAGAAAAAACATGGACCTGAGGAATTTAAATCAACGCCTAAACCCGAATTGATACAAACTCAAAACATACTGGGTAACTAATTTTGCTGATTTTTTACTTTCTTAGCACATTAAATACTTTTTCACCTCCAACAGAATTTTCCTACTACTTGCTGGATTCCTTTTCTACTGCCTCCAAAGGAAGTCTTAATTAAAGTTTTCTAGTTCCCTTTGTCTTTCCAGTGATTCATATGTGAAATATAAAGCAGGACGCATCTAGCTCTGGCTGAAATGTTATTGTTATGCATACAATTATTGCTAGCAGATTTGACTGGGTGATTAAATTTTATTTCTCAAAGTAATGCTTTTTTTGTGATCTGCATGATTGATATCACACAAAATTTCCATCAGTAAAATTAATCTTAGGGATAATATTGAAATAATTACCTCTGTGATTTTCTTCTGATGACAGGCTCATTTAGACAGCATCAACAGTGATGCAAAAGGAAAATTTTATATTGCATGTGACATGATATAATTGTATTTGTCCTGGAGTAAATAAAGAGCTCTACTGATATTTTTCATAGAGATGTATCAAAATGACAGATTTCTTATCTATGTAGTAGTATTGTTAGTTTTGATTTGGAGCAGCATATACTTACTTTTTGCATTCAGAATTCTAAATTCTCCAATGTTAATTTTGTTGCCTGTATTTTAATCCCCAAACCATGCAAAAGAATTCATACAAATTTAAAATTAGGATTGTGGGCTTTTCATCTATTTTTTTCTTTGTGAACAAAAGATCATCAGCATTTGCAGGACAGATACAGATCTTCCCATGAAGAGGACTGTTAATGCTTCTCAATAAACATATTTTTACATAATATTATTGAGTCATGTTAATGTCCTAGTCTCTCTTTTGTCCTTTTTCGCTTACAGGTGCAAGCAGATTTCCAGAATCTACTGAAGCTAACCAGTCTAATCTAATTTTTGTTCTGACTTTCAAGAACTTTCTTAAGAATAATTAGCCTTGCTTTTTTTTTTTTTTTTTTGCCATGCTTTTAAAGATTAAAACACGAAACTTAATCAAGATGTACCAGTGCTTATTTTCAAAACTAGATGGTCATGGTTACTGATGGAAGTTCATTATGAAACTCCTGTGACTTAGGGGAAAGGTGATTTCATTCATATTCCACACAGGTCTTTAAAATGACAAAGTTATATGGTTTTTTTCTAGGTTGGAGCTACTTTTTCTTATTAAGTATCATTAGTTTCAGGAGTGAGTGGTTTATAAGCCAAAATATAGTTCCATACTGTCTTGTAATATTCTTAAGTAAAGCCTTGATTATTTCTTTTATCATAGCTTCTAATGAAATACAGCCACTTCCTTCTGGATCCAGAATCTCTGACGCTCCAAAAAGTCCATTGACAGAACTTGGTAATTACTTTCTCTGTAAATTTGAGTAAGCTCCACTGGGAAATTATCTAATTCTTTTGTTGTTTCTGTGGCTGGTAGGTTGTAATGCTTCAGCTGCAATATCATTCTCTATGTCAAATATGGTAGCCATTAGCTTTTTCTTCACAAAATCTGCAAATTCCTTCTCTCATTTTAAGTGTGGTTTTTCCTAAGGTTCATTTTAAAAAAGCAAGCAAAAAACCAGGAACTCATGAGGCTATATGGGCTAACTTTTGTCTATAGAATAATGATCGCAATTTATATTTAGCTAAAATCTGCACTCTTAATTTTTTTAATTTTCTTTTAAATACCCCATAATCTTCTGAGGCTGACTGTGGTTCACAATTGGGAGTACAGTTCCAGTCAACATCAGTCCTGTGGGTTTTCATGGAGTTTTCCAATTACTTGTACATTTGTTTAAAATAGTGCCATAATTTGTAAGTGTTGTTGTGGTTTAAATATGTATAAGTGTTTACTTATATCTGGATTCATTAGTTGTCTGGTGATGAACTTCAGGATGCTTTAGGAAGGCCTGATATTTGAGAAAATATGGCACTGCTCACATTTTCAAAACAGTTTTACCTGTGTTATGGTCAAAAGTGCTATGGTCAAAATCTTCTTACGGCCAGAGAGGAAACATGACTCTTCTTTCTGTTTTTTTTTAAAGTTATATTTTATATGTGTATATATACATATACATTCACATGTATGTAGACATGCACAGACCTATGTATTTACATATACATATATAGATATACATGTATATATATATATAAAGCCAATCATTTATTATTAGAGTAATGGAAATCTTAACAATCTAATTAAAGAATCATCATTAGTCTAGATTTAACTCTTATAGTAAAAGCAAGAATATTAATGCACATGGAGTATTTAGATACAGAAAAGCCCTCAATAGCAGCACTAATACAGTAACACTCAAACTTACTAGTTTCTACCCTTTTTCCTGATGTATTTCACACTCCTTCACTACACGTCTGTGCTTGGTGATTTCATGCTTGTGTTGATGATGAATGTGAATGTTTCAGCAAGTTATGAGCATCTGGAGTCCTGTGCTGCGAGGAATATGATGTTCGTGTTGATGCTTTCATCCTCCTCTCTTCTTTCTTTCTTTCTTTCTTCTGACACCTTACATCTGAACATACTGTATATGGTGCCATTGTGTGTGTTAGATACTATTTCTGTGTTCTGTTGTTGCTCCTAAAGTAATTTTTTTCCAGCTCCAGGTGTTAATTTTTTATAACTGACCATCACTAAGCTGTTTATGGCATGGGGTCTCCAGTGCCAAGCCTGGTCTGCATCTCTTATCCTCCTATGCCTCTACTCCTCTACTCCATACCCTGTGTACCCCCTTCTCAAAACCTCTGCTTTCATAACAGATCTGTATTTCTCTACACTGTGTCATTGTGCTAGACATAAACATCTCATTCTACCAAAACAACTGTTTGTTGCTGCTATCTATATAAATCACTGTTGCTCTAATTAACTGAAGTGACCTTTAATGAGTATGGATTTATATTTCCCTAAGCATTAGTCAAGATGTTATCGTATAGTAGTACTGGTTTTTTTAGATGGCATGCTTTTACTTAATGTGTTCTGCCAAATCATTTCCAGGATTTAATTATGTGAGGCTGGGTTCAGCCATTGGGTCAGCTGGAGCATCTGTGCTCCCCATGAAGTCAATGCTGAAGTCAAAGGTATTCTGTAAGAGCAAGGAGGGGGAGGTTGTACAGAGAAGATTTCTCTGCACTGTGCCTCTACATGCCTTGATCACCCACTGTCATAAAATCAGCAAAGAAAGCAAAATTTAATTTCTGAAGTGTAAGTGTATGTGACCTGTATTCTGCCCTAGTTCCCCTGAAGAACTTTTTGCTTTATTTTTCTATCTCAATTGTACCAGAGGGAGATAACTCCTTTGTTTTGTAAACTTTCTGTGTGGTCAGTACATTTTTAATTCAAACCTTTCTGAAAAGATAGCTTTGTTAACATGCTTCAATGTTCTGATGCCTCTGGGAGATCACTCATAGTTCTTACTGGATGTAAATGGATCTATGGAAGTTTTGCCAAAAGCTGTGAATCATATGGCTTTTGTTGGTATTATTTTATTCTTTATAAATATAGAATAGAAATCGAATAGTTCCAGTTGGAAGGGAACAACAACAACCATCTGGTCCAACTGCTGAGTCCAGCTATATCAAGATAGTAACCTGAGTTCATATTTGTTAATGTGAGAAGGTAAATTGAAAGGAAATGGGGAACCAGATCCAGTATATGAAATAAAAGTCTGTTCACTTTTTGGCCTATATTCATATGGCCTACATTAGAAATAAATCCTACGTGTAGTTGTTTGGATATTTTTCTCCATCTCAAGCATTCAGAGAAGTTTAATTTTAAAATTCTGGTATAACTGCTTTTCAAAAAACTTCATCTTGATAAAGACCAATTAAAAATACACAGTGAAATTTTCTCTTTCAAATATATTATAACCTAAACAGGCACAAGTGACTGGTGCAGCTAAGTTTACTGAAAACAATGGTACTTACTGGCCTGTACACAGTTGAATAGGATCTGTTTCTTAGGAGCAGGACAGCAGAATGGTAGAAACTCATTCAAGATGGCCTTTAGGTATGGGTGCCCAATTCCACCTTGATTCCCTATTTTCATTAAAGCACACTTGAGGTTATCTATACTTCAATGTGAAATAGCTGTAAGGTCTTTGTAATCATCTTCATTACAGCATAACAGATACAAGATGCTGTTTACTAACTTTCATGATTATTCCACTGACTTCATTGTACTACTCTTTTTTTTTTAACCTTTTCCCATTGCACCTCCTTTAAAAATAGTTGCACATGGTGTAACAGTAACCAGTTTATACAGACCTGTAAGTGCTGTGAAGATCAAATGTATTTGGTTTGGGTTGTAGCTGCTTCCCTGTGAAGAAAAACCTCTTAAGTATTATGGATTCAGCCTGAGTAGATAACGTATGGCAAAGTTTGAATGGGGTAAAAATTAATAGAAAGAAGAGACCTTCAAACCAAACAAAAACTTACTGCTTGAGTTAAAACTAGATGTTATAACACTTGAAAGGAGAGTGTCGGTCTCGGTGTCATAATTTTTTCCTCATGTTTACTCTTAGCTACTCAGAGTCCAGCCTTGAAATCCATATCTCTACATTCTGCAGAAACCAGAGAGATGGAGATGGGTAATTAGCATATTCTTTCCATGATTTGTTTTCCATTATCCTAGCATCATGTAGATCTGCAAATGGTAATTTTAAGAGCTGCTTTAGAAACTCTGCTACCAACACTCAGAGTGCTGCTCATTCACCATTCTTGTGCCTGTGTAACTAGCTGAAAAACATACTTGTTACTGGCTTAAAAGATGCTTAAAGGCAGCGTTGTCATTCTCATTGTGAGCTATATTTTTTATAGCCTGTATTTCTTTTTGTATAGCTGCAGCTTTTGTCCTAGAACATGTAAAAAGAATACAAGAATTCTTTCAGGCAAGACTGTATTGCAAGCCGTCATCTCCTGTTGCCATGATACAGTTGTGTCAGTTGTCTCGCATCTCACTTTCAGACCATCTGCCATTTTGCTTAGCTTTGCATTAGCATCATCTGGAATTGCACAACCTTCACTAAACTATTTGATGCTAATCCATTAAGTCACGGGTCTTGGCATTTTAAGCTCAGGTTCTTTTTTCAGCTTTTGAGGAAACACAGCCTGTTTCTTCCGGATCCAAAACATCTGGTACCACAGAAGTGCGACCAACCAGACCTGGTAATGATTTCTCATAAGTTTAATCCTCTTGACAGTTAGGAATTTTCAGAGGAGACATAGTGCCTCATTAAATAGTTTGTTCAGTTTGACATAAATGAAGAATAACTGCAGGTATGAAATTGCTGTATGAAATACCAGGTTTCTTTATGACATTTTATATGAAATATTGAACTAGTAGTTTGGAGGTTTTTCCATAGTTGGATACAGCATGTAATTCTTAGCTTTAAAATTAAATTGGACTTACAGTAAATACTAAATTTAAGTAAGCTTGTCCACACCTGAGATTCGTAAGTGGAATATTCTGATTTGCTCGTACTCAGAGTCCTAAGAAATTAATGGAAACTTTAGAAATTCCAACACTTTTTGAAAATGTAGCTCTTATTTTAGTCTTTCTGTATAGACATAGACATAACTTCAGGTGCCTAGGTTTCAAAACTGGCACTATATAAGCATATCATTGAAAACCGAGACACTGGCTAGTTGTTCCTTAGAAAATTTCTATCATGTGTTTCTCTTATGTCATACATGAGTTTGTAAGAGCTACTTATTTACCTGGGGCCACTGACGGTTAGGCAAAAGAAGAAGTAAAAAAAGGAGATGAGAGCCAGTTGGAAAGATTTGACTTGATTAGCATGCCAATAGTGTAATGCCTGATGCATATGTTTTTGGAAGAAATTAATTTTTGAAGGAAAACCATTACTAAAGGGGAGATTGAGTACACCTGTCAGCTATTCATATGTCTGACAAAAGACAGTTCATGTGTTTCATTTGGTACAGTTCCTGTTTTGTCATCCTTTTTCCTTCTTGAGTTTCAGCACCGGAATATCCTCCTTCTTGATCCTTGGAATTATAGACAAATGCCATGCAGTCACAGTTTGCTAATTTTTACTCATAATTTGTTCTCCTTTTTTGAGCCATTGTAGCTCTGAAGCAATTAAGCCTTTTAACACAAGATTATCTTTCTGGATTTAGGTGAAAGGAAGCATCTTTCTTCAGGAACCACACCATCTGGCATGCCAGAAATGCCACCGATCTCAGCTGGTAATGATATCTCTCTTCACTGTAGCTCTCAGAGATCTAGGCAGTCTCTCAAACAACACAACAACGCTTGGCTAAGCTGAGGGTTTGTTCTGACTTGCTCTGTATAAAAGTGTAACTGGAGAGAGAGAACACAGTTCTATCTGCTGCAGTGTTTGAGAAATGAAATGTTGCAATGATAAGATTAATTTTCCTTATGCTTGTAAACAATTAACTAGATTGTCATGTGGGGCTGCCATCCTCTTATTATACAAAGGGTTGCATGTATATGGAGGCCTGTTATTTGTAATGGCTAAATAAGTGCTAACATGTCAAACATGGTCCTTTTGTACACTGGATGCAAAAGCTTATCCATAGGTGGAAAAACCTTTAGTTGTTGTTCTTAAGAACACTCTGTGTGGGCATCTTTCAACAAAATGTAAGGAGTAGTTTAGACATAGAATCATAGAATCATTCAGGTTGGAAGAGACCCTTGGGATCATCAAGTCCAACCATCTGCCCTACTCTACAAAGTCCTCCCCTACACCATATCCCCAACATCACATCTAAATGACTCTTCAACACATTCAGGGATGGGGATTCAACCACCTCCCTGGGCAGCCTATTCCAGTGTTTCACCACTCTTTCTGTGAAAAATTCTTTCCTAATGTTCAGCCTAAACCTACCCTGTTGCAGCTGGAAATTAGCCACTTTCAGCTGAAAACATTTAGCCGCTTTTCTGCTGAAGGAGAGCCATTTAGCTATTGAGTTTCTAAGAACATTGTGGCAGTTGCAAACATGGCAAGAAGGTTGACTGCAGATTTGGTCACTGAGCCACAAGATGTTGCCAGGAGAAGGGATGTATTGCCTTAAATAGGGACATCTGGGGTGTTGTGAGCTGGTGCTGCTTGTACTGCCGAGGCCAGTCTGTGTGGATATCTCAAGATCCTTTCCATGTCTGACCACAGCAAGCCAGAGACTGGACCTGGAACCCACCTTATCTGCTTCACCGGAACCCACAAGGACTATGATGGGTAAATAGCCAGCAACTCCCTTCATATGTTGCTTACTTTGGCAGTGCTTTCCTCTGCAGCGATGAGCCTGTTCAGACGTTTTGATGTCCGGAAAAGTGGGTCCACAATGCGATGGGTCCCTTATGGCTCCATATTAGGACCTGCTCCGTCTGTAAGCTTTCTCCTGCCTTTTTGGGGGTTCCACTCCTATTTTTACTCTGTTACCTTGGGCTACCTATGCCACTTGAAAGACAGCATCACGCTACTATGGGGAGTGATGCCCTGACATGGAAGCCTGCCCCAAGCAGGGCCATGTCTCCTTGTTGATAGCTCTGTCTTGATACCAGCCGTGCGACGGCGGCCTGTCTGAGGATCTGAAGGTGGTTTTTGTGTTTGATCTTAGCTACACGAAGACCAAGGCTGAAGTCCACCACTCCTTCCTCCCTGGCAACCCAGCAAACCATGATGGGTAACTAGCAAAACCCCTTCTTTTTCCATATCCCCCTTTCTCTCTAGCTCCCCATCACGCTTCCCATCCCAGCCACCTGGCATCCTTGTCATCTTCCATGGAGAGTATGAAGACATGTTGGTGCAGCTTGGCTTGCTGAAGCACTTGCCACACCTGTTCTGCAGTCCTGTTGTTTGATCCCATGCTTTTTCCATTGCTGACAAACATTTTTGGCAGGCACTGCGCAACAGCTTGCGTAGAGAACACAGAGAACGATATTGCACCTTGCCTTCACCTGCCCTTCCTCTGTTTCTTTGTCTTTAGGTAGCAGTCTTTCTTTCTCTGACACATTCAAATAGAGAGGAGGTTTTAAGAGGCATATTATGTCTGGGCTGGCACAAGAGGACAGCAGTGCAGTTCAGCTGCCTACCAGGGTTTCCGGGTTCAGTGGTGCAGCGGTTGTTTGCTTCAGCGCTGCCTTTGAAGGCAGCCAGTTGTCAGCTTGCGTAGAGAACCAGAGTACACGATATTGCACCTTGCCTTCAACTGCCCTTCCTCTGTTTCTTTGTCTTTAGGTAGCATTCAAATACAGAGGAGATTGTTTGCTTCAGCGCTGCCTTTGAAGGCAGCCAGTTGTCATTTGCTCACACCTTTACCTGGTATTGGGAATGCTCTGCTCTACAAGTGCTTTTGAGGTCACGGTAGGGTTTTAACAACGATGCTTCTTTCCAGCTTTGGGTGAATCACAGCATATTTCTTCAAGTTTCAATACAGCAGCAGCCTTTGTTTCCTGTCCCTGCTGCCAACCTGATGGTGTAACGACCTTTCTTGCAGATCTGTTAACAAGGCAAGATGGGAATTGTCCCAAGAGGTGCTGTCACGCTTTTAGCTGAACTTGGGCCTCTGTTGGGGTGAAGCAAAAGGGTAGAGATGAAACTGCTGTACATGAAAAGCTGTATTTATTTGAGGTATTGGATATGATAGTTAACCACAAAGGGTGGAGATGCTCATGGCAATAGCTTCTTTCACGCTGGCAGGTGTCCAAGACCAGTCCGGTGACCTGGCAGTATTTTTTGGCCTGTGAAGTAAAGAAAAACATTATGTGAGCAGGCTGGTAATCCTACAGGCCTGAACTTAAGTGTAAGTTAGAAGTGCAATGAACCTTATTAAATGTCATGCAATATTACTGTGGCATTGTGTCTTGATTTCATATCAGCTTATATGTGTTACGAATTTCAGGATCTTTTCCAAGGAAGTTACATTTTTTATCTTGCATTTCTTAAAGGTCTTTTAGCTCCCTTTTTTTTACAATGGAGAAATCAGATCCTTTTATTCAGATACTTAGAAATTTGACTGGGCTAAGACTATTTCTTTCTTTTTCCCTGTCTGGTGATATTGTCTGGATCCCTTTTTATGTTTGATTTTTGTCATTTTTTTTAAACTGGATTTGTTTCAGTATCATCATCGCATAAATATGTTTTTTGTTTGCCTCCCTATGCCCAGTGCTCTTGCACTTTTTCAGTCTTACACTCCTACTAACCTCATGGGATTTTTTCCATTCTTCTTTTAATGTTCCATTTCATTTTTTGCATCATACTTATGTGTTTTATGCATCTTTGCATTTCAACCTCTTTCTTTTTTATATTTTGCTTATTTTGCAGAATGTATTTTTATGTTTCTTCAGTTCCTTATCATTCATACTCTAAACCATCTTTGCCAATGATGCCATGGTATGATGGTTTATGTATCTTTTAAATAATAAGCCACATTTTTTTCCCAGCCTCACATGAATTTCTTCATGTTACTTCTTCCCCCCAAATGACTACATCTACAAAAATGTCAGAGCAAGAGACTGGTAAATGGCATTCGTTTTATTTCCAGTCATTGGCATTTCTTGATTTAAGTGGTACTATTCCAGTGTTTATTATATATCCTGGCTTTTTAATGTTGCCTGCAGTGGTCTTTCATTTTTCACTAAGGCTTCATGTTATTTGTAATAATTGCCAGTGTCCAGCAGTTCTAGCCTCAAGTAAGTGATCCTGATATGATCTAGCTATTTCAGGGTAGTATCATATTACTGAAGTGTTAAGGCAAGGAGTGTTGGGCAGAATTTAACCGATGAAAGGAAATTGTCAAGCTTTGATGAATTTTGTATTGTCACTATATCCTTTCTGGAAGAAATGTTTTGTCTTTAGCTAGTAAATACTTTTTAAAGAGATTTCTTATTTGAACATTTTTTTCCTATTCTAACTTCTAAAGTAGTCTCTAATATTCAAAAGTCTGGTGCAGTACAGCATTTTGGTATTAATAATTATTTTTAGTGTTATTTCTGCTAATATTTTTTTTCCCTGTTTATGTATTAAGAACATAGTTTTTTAGGCAGATTATGTGTATTTATAATTGAGGAAGAGAGTTTTTGCAGAATGTGGCAATAAAAAATGTAGAGGGTTGCTGTGAGGTTCTAGCCTGTGTTTCTGTTCATGCTAGGATGAATTAGGCAAGTGATATTTTATTACATCATTCTCTTTCTGGGGACCAACTTTAAAATAAGTTGTCTTGATTCTGCAGTATACTATACTGAGACATCAAAGCAGGCCTATTCAAAGCTGGTTTCCATTTAGTTGAAGCAACTTTATCTTGATATCTCTTGGTATGTTTACAAATATTGTTTAATATTGTAAGGGCAATGAACATTAATCTTTTTGAATGCACTTACATAAGTGTTATACAATGCTTGTGTGGGAAAAATGCATGTCATGACATGCTTGAAATATCTTTAATTATAGAATTGTTTACAAGGCAAATTGATGACTTTTAATTTTAATTATTGTAGAACATACTAAATGGTCAGCTTCTTGCATTTTTTTCTGTATTGGTTAAGTGCAACTTAGTAAACATAGCTACAGAAAAAGAGAATTTGTTAGCAATGTATTTGTGAGAGGTAATGTAATCTATAATCCTAGCACACAAAAATGGCTTATTTCTCTGTCACAGTAACTATTCAGGCACCTTTCAAACCTGCTGTATCTGACTACAGTGAAGTGGGATTGGGTAAATGTTCATTAATGTTGTCATGTGGAGATCAGTTTATTACAACCTACATACACTATTCATGTGTTCCCTAGTTTTATTTCTTAAACTTTGGTCAGTGCTCTTGTAGTTTCTCATTAGAGATAAATTTAGAAAAGTCTTAGCTTTTATCTGTTGCAGAATTCATACTGAATGCAAACATGATGCAGCTGTGTTAATACTCCATGGGTGGTACTGAAAGTTTTCCTGACTCTGAATTAATGCAATGGGTTTGTTTCCTTTTAAAGTTCAGATTTCTATTTTATCCAAGGTCATTTCAGTCAAATCAAACTATCTTTATTAGACTTTTAGCAGCTAGTCAAGTGTGTCTTTACTGCTCTCTGTGGCATGTAGTAGGTTACTAAAAATATCAATTAAAAGTGTGTATACAAGAAATCTAAAATAAATTCAGGCCTTTTGGACAAGCTGATACAGGGCCAAAGATTAGCTTACCTAAAGACTGATCTCAGTCATTGTTTCAAGATTGTTTTCATATTTGATCTTAGCTACGCAGGGACCAGGTCTGGAATTCACATTTCAACCCTCCATGGAAACCAGAGGGAGTGTGATGGGTAAATAGCATATAATTCCATTAGCTTTTCCATCGCTCGCCATCACTTCCATTGGCTGCAAACAATGCAAGGATTCATTCAGACAAATTACTTTCAGGATCCTAGGCATTTTTTACCTTTTTTCTTTCTCTCCCCTCCTCCCCATCCCTCAACTCAGCCACTTCTGTGCATACAAAGCTGAAATAATACTTACCACACTGACTAAATTGTCTACAAAAAGATCTCTGCTAGCATATGTTGCCTTCAGTTTTCTTCTGGTAGTTGCAGTTTTCTTTCAAAGAATAGGTATTTTTAAAAAGGCCAGTGAGAAGAATTGACCCTGCTTTACTTCATGCCGGCTTCAGTGTTTATTTAGTGCCTCATTTCACAGCTGATCTTTAAAGCTGCTGCCTTATTGCTTGATCCCACATCAGTGTTGTCTTCAACTGCCCAACAGCTACTGTCCAAATACTGTGGCTCTGAAGTCAATTCTCATTTTAACTCCAGATTTTTTTTCAGCTTTTGATGAAAAGCAGCACATTTCTTCAAGACCTGAAACATCTGGCATCCAAGAAATGCCATCAGCTGTACCTGGTAATACTTGAAAATGTGATTTCAAATAGAAATTCTCACAGAGATTTCATTGTACTTTTTGGTATATTGTTAGTTAAGTTTAGCATGAATCTGAATAACTACAGAACTATCATAATTAATTTGCTCTCTCAAATACCAGAATAATTTAGGAAATTTTGTATGATGCTCTAAAGCAGTAAATGTTCGCTTCTAATTTTGGGCTATTTTCCTAATATATTTAGTATAAATGTATTTATAAATCTGTATTGCTGTGCTTGATGATAATAGGCTTTGGTATGTCTTTTTGTATATAGTGGTGTTCTCTTTAAGTTGCAGCACTATAGATGGGTAACAGTAAAAGCTAATATAATTTTTATTTAAATCCATGAGTGAAACTGTTCCGATGGTTGAAAATGTCCCACAGCAATAACAGGATCAATAGCAATGAATATATAGGCTTCAAAATAGTGGAGAATGGACTCTTAAGTCCTTTCATTTTAGTATATTTAAAGCAGTTATTTAAGTTAGACATTTTGCTGCTGCCTCTAAGTGATGCAACATAGGTTCAAGGCTAATAGAAATAAAAGCATGCTTTTCACATGTATTGCTATATTGCTCGAGTACAACNGATTCTTCTACTTTCTGTGTTCAGAAAATAAGCTAAAACATACCAATGTCTTTCAAAATGTCACTGAAAATATACAGTTCTAACAGTGCTCAAGGTTCTGGTTTTTTTACTGTCCCTGCATAAAGAAATATTTCATTTCCTTTCAGTAATGACAATTCCATCCAAAGTCAGTTTCAAGTTTTTGCCCAAACTCCCTTGCAGTAAAAGATGAACTAAATGAGTATTTGGCAGCAAACTTTTCGTGGTACCCAGCTGCCTGTAATTGCAAATTGTAATTAATACTAAACATTCTTCAAATCAAGAAATGGAGATGAGCTACTTTTTATGCATTTATTCTTAAAAGATATTAATCGGTATTTATCACTAACATGTCTTCGAAGCTGAGGAATAACTTACAAAAAAGAGCCATAATGTTTCAGTAATGGTTTTCTACATATTGATATAATAGTACCTCCAAGTTCAACTCCTTATTTTGTGTGCTTTGCCTATAAAGAAAGTTGTACCACACACTTTAAACCAATTTCCCAACACTTACAGTGTTTGGGAGAATGGAAAAAATCATGTCTGGTCTAGTCTGGAATTCAACATAAACATATCTGTGCAAAGATAAGTCCCACATTTGAAGGAGAGTTAAAAATGTGATGAAATATATTAATAATGTTTAATTAACATATTCTACGCATAGGGTTGATATAAGATGGGAACCATTAACATTTACAGTTGTTTGTATTTAAAAGACTTCCTTGGAATAACTTAATGAAGTCTGGTTTTTAGTTTCTTGTGTGTGTGTGTTGAGAAGGGGAGGAGTGGGAGGAGATGAGACTGACTAGAAGGATCTTTCAGCTAAAGGAAGGTGGGGTAGTCCAGCCACACAATGAGGACTGCAATGAAATACTTGTTTATGTGTTATTTCCTCTACAGTGGCAATCTTAGTGATAATAATGATCTTTCTTAAAAACCAATTGCATAGTTGGTTACTTTTTCATTAGTTGTTTTTAGCAAGTGTTTACTTGCCAAGTTTTCCAAGCCTATTGGAACTCTTCCATATATCTTGAATTCTGATTAATGACTTCACATTTATTGTGCTCTATAGAGCTACCCAACCCAAAAAAAACTAATGTGGTTTTTCAGGTAATGAACATTACTTTCAAACTAGAGTCTTACCATATAAAACCACAGTGTTATCACTTGTGCAGAGATTATCTGTTTCAAGATTAGTTTCATGTTTCATTTAGCTATGTAGGGATTAGTCCTCAAGTCTACACCTCATCCTTTTTGGGAACTAGGCACACAGTGATGGGTAAGCAATGTGGGTTTCCATTTTAGTTTTCATGTGATTGCCACTTGCTTCCTTCTTTCTGCTGTGAACACGTTAGCTTCTAAGACTAAATGGGGAGCCTGTTTAAAGAGCTGTTTTGTGTCAATAACTTCTTGATCAGCAGCTAAAAAGCATTTTTGGTACAAAATGCTAAGGGACTTGTCTTTTATACTGACTTGAAACAATTTCATTTTTTGTTGGTGTAATTTAAACTCCAGAAAATGTAAAAGAGGAGGATTCTTAGGAGTTCTGCTTAGCATCAGCTATTGGATCCTCTTGCCACCATGTTGGGCTGTATATCTTTCTCTGTATTCAGATAATATAGAGCAGACTTTTAAGCATTCAGTGTCTTGCTTGTGTTTGCAGTGACATCATCTTGAACAACACAACTTGTGCTTGATTAGTGTGTTGTACTATCCCAGCAACAGTGAGATTCCTCAGCATTGTAAATTCAGATTTTCTTTTCAGCTCTTAATGAAATGCAGATAGTTTCACAATTCATTGCTTAAGCATCTGGAGTCCCGGAAATACCATCAATGCAATCTGGTAATGGCATTTCTTGCAAACTGAGTATTCTTGACAGTGAGGAATTATCAAAAGAGTTCCGCATGTGCTTTTGGTGAAATGTTAGTTTAATTTATTTATTCTAGAGATGAAAACAACTGCAAGACAAAAATTCTACATTGGGTACTACTTTTGTTTAAGGCAATATTTATGATGTTTACAATGCTGGATTATGATTATTATTTTTTTAACTCTTAGTTCATGTTTGCAGTACTAATTGGTCCTATAACTCATAATTGCCAATGATCAATTATATAACTTTATGTAATAGAATTTTATAGTATAATATCCTGGGCATTTCTGTGCCTGTGAAATACTGTAAGGCTGGTAATCAAACTTTAACTTCTCCATTATATGCAGAGTATCCTGATAGAAATAACTAATTATTATTTGAAGTCATACTGCTTTTTATATTTACTTTGTTATTACTATAGTGAAGTTTTGTGGTTATTGGTATTTGAGACATCTTCCTTGTCAGTTACAATATTGGGGGGTGTGTGAGATGTGTAGGAAATTCTCTTTGTGGATTTATTTTCTGTTGACTGTTCATGTTCACTTGTGGTTTTAAAACAGTTAAAAATTTTCAAGTGTGAATATTGCAGTTTTGCAGAATATTCAAGTATATTTCTCATGAAGAATGACTCTTAAACTATGCTGTAGTGACAACAGAAAGACAACACAGTAGGCCTTGCAAACCCAAGTTCAGGTTATTTTTTTAAATAGATCAAGACTTGGTAGTCCAGATATGTATAGGAGAGAAACATATGTTTATCTGGGGAGATAAAAGATGTGTTGGCCTTCTGCACATATCCTAAAGAAACAAGCTAGTTTCTTTAATATTTTTCTTCCTCCGTAGAAAAAAAAATTACTGCTGAACACAGGAACTCTACTTTTCTATTTTTTTTCTTTGTATACTCTGAACCTTGTCTTTTACTGCAGATATTTGCAAAGTTTCGTAGTATTCCCCTGTACATAAACAAGCAGGTACTCCATTTTGTGTTTGCCATTTTAACTGCTGTGTTTAACGGTTCTTCAGCAGTTCTAGTAAAGGTGCAAGCATTGGCTAGGTAATTCAGAAAACATATTTGTGGAGCTCTTGTTATTCCCACTTTTCAGCAAACAAAAAGAAGATGGAGAGGATAGTACCTAGTCCAGAGCCACAGAGAAGCATTTAGTCAAACAGATCACTGAAAGGGAGAAATTTCTGAAACTCTTTCAATCCATCTCCTGGTCAATCAAGTCTACAAACATTTATTGCATTTTTGAAGGATTTTGTTTGCTTAGACTGGAGGAGTCTAATGGAGTTCTCTCAGAACAGAAGTTCCATGTTTGAAATGTTTTCTTTGTTGATGCATCACATTTGTGCTTTTCCACTTTTCATATAATGTGTTCTTGGAAGTGTGATGACAGTTTAAAAATTTTGATTCCATTTTTTGACGTATCTACTATCTTCCCTATCTTCTGTTCATGTTAAGAATTTGCTCTATGCTTTTATCAGAAACTCTCTTTTTTTTTTTTTCCCCAGTAATATATTCTTATACAAGTAAAGGGGTTTTAATCATAATCTTTGCATTTCACTTTTGTCAGTTGCATATCTGTTCACTTATTTCTGGAATATATATGTGACTCAGCTCATGCTGGTCTAACACTGTGGAGATGAGATTCTGTCTGTCTGAAGTACTCCATAACTCCTTCCAATGAAAACCAGCTCCTGCGTATTAAGGAGGGGCAGTTCCATTGGAGATTCTTGCAGACTTTGGTTAAGAAAGCACAAGTTGATTTTCTTCTAGTAGGTGGCAAAACTTTTGATGTAAATCCTTATTAAATTCATCTGTATACATTTTTTTCTGCAGAGAAGCTATTGTTGCCTTTCTTCCCAGGCATAGATTGTTTTAGATCCAAAGTTCAGATTTTCAAGGGTGATGAAGAATATAGTAATAAGAGCTAGTTAATTGTTTTTCAGATTAAATATAAGGTGGTAATTTTCAGAACTTGACAGCATCTTTGAAGTAGGCTGAAATTTTGGCTATATATTCAGTGATTAGTTATCAATTTATAATTTGAAAATATTTATTCAATTCTAGAAAGTGGATTTGGGGAGCTGTCATTTCTTGCAGTTAAAAGGCAGCTCCGGAATGTCATGACTGCCATTATTGTCTACTAGGACACTAGTAGGACAGTGTTTAGCTGGTGATTAGGGTTTTTTAGTGACAGAGTGACAAAAAGTTCATATATGATTTATTTGTTAGGAAGAATATGCCTGAGAAACCACAATTTAAATACTGATTTATTTGGATGTAATTAAAGTGATGCTTTTATACGCATAGAGAGACTGCCGTAACATCTCAAGACAGTTTCCATCTGTAATCTTAGCTTTCCCAAGACCAGTCCTGGAGCCCTCATCTTTTCCTTCTCTGGAAACCACAAGGACAGTGATGGGTAGACAGTGATTCCATCATAATTTCTGTCACTTTGTCAATACCTGACTATGAAATGCATTATTTTAAAATTTAGTCAAAACATTTTCATTTTTTTCCAGTTAGTGGCCTAATATGTCAGTCACTTATATCAATGCTAACAAAATACACATAATAGTTAAGGTTCTCAAACTTCCTTCGTAATTTTCTGCTCTATAGGTATAGTTCACTAAAAGGTTAACTTTGTATTCTACATTTAGTCAGCATGGCCACCTTGATTAAAAAAGGGAATAAATACTGTAGCGAATGCAAATATTTATGTTAAAAACCTGAATGTAATATGAGCTTCACTAATTTAAAACTGTACTGATACTGCTTTGAAAAACACTGTTCATCTGTAATATCTGAAAGCAGTTTTCTGGTTTAATCTTAGTTACCCAAAGACCAAAGCTGAAATCTACTTCTCCTTACCTTGCAAGCCAAGGAACAGTGGAGGGTAAATATATTTTCATTTTTTCTTTTCACCTGCTATCACAGGACATAATTTTCATCTACTTTGAGCAATACTTAGGTTTCTTCATGCCCTTTGGCTCACAAAAACACTTGCAGACTAATGACATGATTCTGTTATATGAACTGATGTTTTTTCCCATCACTTGAAAAATCACTTTTTGCAGGCACAGCTGGCAAAATGAATATGTCATGCAATGTGTATCTCTAGATACAGTTTTTATTTTGAAAATTCTTTCTAAAATGAAATATTCTACTATGGCAGAAATATTTTACTTACCCTTGTCTTGCTATTGATCTTCAGCTGTGTCATAGATACCTTAAGGGACATCAATTATTTTCTCACCTTTTGTTTCGCTAACTTGAGCACTAAAGTGCAAACCTGATGATAGATATATTACTCATTATATAAGAGACTAACCTGAAGGAAGAATGTGGATTTTGATGTGTCATAGGGAATGGTGAAGCCTTTCGTGGGAATGGTGAGGCCTGACATAGCCTGTTCTTTCTAAAACCAATAGTAATAATAGTAGTCACAACAATAAGAAAATACACTTGCAAAAATCATTGAACTTTCAAGGAGATTTGAGTTATGTCTGAGTATTGACAGGATAATGGGCAATTTATTCATTCATGCTGCAGTAAGGAAATACTTAGTATTTGCAGTTGCTTACATTTCAGAAGTATCCTCCTGTCATCTTGATTTGTAAATACGAAGAGGAATCTCTTGGCTCCCATGTATAGTTGGCAATGACTGCTTTTTGGGCATCTTTCAACAAAATGTAAGGAGTAGTTTAGACATAGAATCATAGAATCATTCAGGTTGGAAGAGACCCTTGGGATCATCAAGTCCAACCATCTGCCCTACTCTACAAAGTCCTCCCCTACACCATATCCCCAACATCACATCTAAATGACTCTTCAACACATTCAGGGATGGAGATTCAACCACCTCCCTGGGCAGCCTATTCCAGTGTCTGACCACTCTTTCTGTGAAAAATTCTTTCCTAATGTTCAGCCTAAACCTACCCTGTTGCAGCTGGAAATTAGCCACTTTCAGCTGAAAACATTTAGCCGCTTTTCTGCTGAAGGAGAGCCATTTAGCTATTGAGTTTCTAAGAACATTGTGGCAGTTGCAAACATGGCAAGAAGGTTGACTGCAGATTTGGTCACTGAGCCACAAGATGTTGCCAGGAGAAGGGATGTATTGCCTTAAATAGGGACATCTGGGGTGTTGTGAGCTGGTGCTGCTTGTACTGCCGAGGCCAGTCTGTGTGGATATCTCAAGATCCTTTCCATGTCTGACCACAGCAAGCCAGAGACTGGACCTGGAACCCACCTTATCTGCTTCACCGGAACCCACAAGGACTATGATGGGTAAATAGCCAGCAACTCCCTTCATATGTTGCTTACTTTGGCAGTGCTTTCCTCTGCAGCGATGAGCCTGTTCAGACGTTTTGATGTCCGGAAAAGTGGGTCCACAATGCGATGGGTCCCTTATGGCTCCATATTAGGACCTGCTCCGTCTGTAAGCTTTCTCCTGCC
This sequence comes from Nycticryphes semicollaris, assembly GCA_013400055.1. Lineage (NCBI taxonomy): Eukaryota > Metazoa > Chordata > Aves > Charadriiformes > Rostratulidae > Nycticryphes > Nycticryphes semicollaris. The sequence goes on along the minus strand of VXBJ01000196.1, from coordinate 1,237,135 downwards.
TTTTTGGGGGTTCCACTCCTATTTTTACTCTGTTACCTTGGGCTACCTATGCCACTTGAAAGACAGCATCACGCTACTATGGGGAGTGATGCCCTGACATGGAAGCCTGCCCCAAGCAGGGCCATGTCTCCTTGTTGATAGCTCTGTCTTGATACCAGCCGTGCGACGGCGGCCTGTCTGAGGATCTGAAGGTGGTTTTTGTGTTTGATCTTAGCTACACGAAGACCAAGGCTGAAGTCCACCACTCCTTCCTCCCTGGCAACCCAGCAAACCATGATGGGTAACTAGCAAAACCCCTTCTTTTTCCATATCCCCCTTTCTCTCTAGCTCCCCATCACGCTTCCCATCCCAGCCACCTGGCATCCTTGTCATCTTCCATGGAGAGTATGAAGACATGTTGGTGCAGCTTGGCTTGCTGAAGCACTTGCCACACCTGTTCTGCAGTCCTGTTGTTTGATCCCATGCTTTTTCCATTGCTGACAAACATTTTTGGCAGGCACTGCGCAACAGCTTGCGTAGAGAACACAGAGAACGATATTGCACCTTGCCTTCACCTGCCCTTCCTCTGTTTCTTTGTCTTTAGGTAGCAGTCTTTCTTTCTCTGACACATTCAAATAGAGAGGAGGTTTTAAGAGGCATATTATGTCTGGGCTGGCACAAGAGGACAGCAGTGCAGTTCAGCTGCCTACCAGGGTTTCCGGGTTCAGTGGTGCAGCGGTTGTTTGCTTCAGCGCTGCCTTTGAAGGCAGCCAGTTGTCAGCTTGCGTAGAGAACCAGAGTACACGATATTGCACCTTGCCTTCAACTGCCCTTCCTCTGTTTCTTTGTCTTTAGGTAGCATTCAAATACAGAGGAGATTGTTTGCTTCAGCGCTGCCTTTGAAGGCAGCCAGTTGTCATTTGCTCACACCTTTACCTGGTATTGGGAATGCTCTGCTCTACAAGTGCTTTTGAGGTCACGGTAGGGTTTTAACAACGATGCTTCTTTCCAGCTTTGGGTGAATCACAGCATATTTCTTCAAGTTTCAATACAGCAGCAGCCTTTGTTTCCTGTCCCTGCTGCCAACCTGATGGTGTAACGACCTTTCTTGCAGATCTGTTAACAAGGCAAGATGGGAATTGTCCCAAGAGGTGCTGTCATGCTTTTAGCTGAACTTGGGCCTCTGTTGGGGTGAAGCAAAAGGGTAGAGATGAAACTGCTGTACATGAAAAGCTGTATTTATTTGAGGTATTGGATATGATAGTTAACCACAAAGGGTGGAGATGCTCATGGCAATAGCTTCTTTCACGCTGGCAGGTGTCCAAGACCAGTCCGGTGACCTGGCAGTATTTTTTGGCCTGTGAAGTAAAGAAAAACATTATGTGAGCAGGCTGGTAATCCTACAGGCCTGAACTTAAGTGTAAGTTAGAAGTGTAATGAACCGTATTAATATATCCTTCCCATTGAGATGTACTTGAATTGTGGGTTCCCAAGGTGGTGGCCAAGTTTCTTGGTGTCTCAGTCTAAGTTATAGAAAGCAATTCTGAAGCTTTTGTTTGACGCACTGGAGAAATCTTATATTTTTGTCAGCTTAGAGTCTTTTGCATTGGTGCTGCAATTCTTGCCTATTAATCTTGTTAGGATCCTTCTACCTTCTCTTTTGCAAGAAAATGCTTTCTGCGTATCATAAATTGTACATCTCTCTTCAGTCGCCTCTATTTTTAAATAGTGTTTTCAAACTGAGATTTTGTATGTCACACCTTGTTCTGCTAGGCCAACGTAAGTCTCTCTTTGCCTTTCACTAGTTCTTTTATTAATTTTAATCTGTTCTTTTTCTCATTTTTTCCATCACATTTTCTTATGTCTTTGAATATTTCCTCATCATTCCTGATACATCTTCTTCATTTACATCACCAGTGAGCTTCACACATTCATGTTTGAAAATCCACTTTGTGCATTTGAGATTTACTCCTGTCTGAAGTCTCTAGTTCCTTACAAAGGGTTGTTCAGTATATGGGTTCAGATGTTGAAAAAAGAATTTTTTGTTTTATTTTGCTTTCCACCTTCACTGGGCTCTCATCATATTACTTTCCCTTCCCAAATGTCTGCATCTGCAGAAATATCAAAAATCGAGACAGGTAAATTGTGTTTATGATACTTCTATAGATTAGGTTTTCTTTTTGCTGTTTATTCTGATTGCTTGGTGTTGTCTGAAACAGAATTTTGTCTGCAGTGTTTGATAGTTACGCTCTATAACCACATGATGATATTCTGTGTTATTGGATCAAATTGAAAACCCACAGGTATCAATACTGTTTTGAGTGGTTGTAATCTGTTGCATTTAAGGATCACTAGTTAGATAGAGTCATTATCAGTTGCGAAGATATATATTCTTGATTGTGAGATTTTACCCTGGGTGATTTTTTTTTCCAGTTTTCTCCATTACTAAGCATTTTTTTCAAGTTATGTTATGTTGGAACTTTTCTTACTGGGGTCATAGCTACCCAAGATTGAATTTGTGTTCATAGCAAAGGTATGAATGTGCAATAGATGAGAAGGAAAATGATCCTAAACCTGACTGTTGACATTTCAACAGGATTGTTTTGAATTTTCTGCTTCACCTTCTGGCTTTTCAGTATGTCACAAAAGTTGCGTTAATTCATGTTATGTCAATTATATAAAATATCACAATTTGTTTTAAATGAAAAATTACATAACATGTTGTATAATAAAACCTAGAACTCGAAATACTGGCATCTGTTAAGTGAAATAAGCAAAACTTTGGCAACAGAAATACCTGGTTGGTTGTTGAAATTTATATCAGCATATATTTTAAGTGTGTAGGTCTCTTTCTGCACATGTAGGTCAATGTGCACAGATCAACTGCCTCCTGTTGATAAATCAGCTTTTGGTGGGATTGCAGTTTCTGTCAAGGTGTGTCTGTTAGGGTTATGTAACTTTTTCTAAACTTTGGGCTTTGGTTCACCTCTTTTCAAGCTGGAAATCTCGTGAAACTTTATTATACTGGTGTTGGCATCTTGCAAAGCCATGTAAAGCAATCTTACTTGTTCTGATTCCACACCCTCCCCCACACCCCATCCTCCCACCTCCAATTCCTGCACCAATATGAATGTATCTCTCAGGGTTATTTACGTTTTTCTGCAGTTACAAGTTCAACTGGCCTGGAAAAATCTATGCCTCCACTTTCCAGAACACCTCATGTGCTAACAACAACTATGGGTAATAGCAATATATTAGCTTTTAAGTTAAACCACTTTGGGTGTTTTGATAGCAATTTTGGAAATCCTGCTCATCCCACATATCTTAGCCATCTTTACCACACTTATCTTCTGCTTGAGTCATGATCATCAGTGTACCCTTTTTCACATGAGCCAAGACAACTTGTGCTTACTGCTTATAAACTCACCTCATAATGTTTCTGTTCTTACATTTGTCTCTTAAAAAGCTACTAAAGCTATTTTGATATATATCTAAATGTAGTAAGCTTCAAATAACAATAACAATAATAATAATAGTGCCTAAAGCTTAATAAGAATCTTAAAATTACTTGTTTTCTTCTTTCAAGTTCAATTGTTATGCTCTCAGATAGATGGATACATGCATTTATATACGCTATATTATTTATTCTAGTGTAGTTTCTTTCTTACTACTTCTCACTGTTCATTTTGTCATTTTTTTACTTTATTTTACCCTTGGTTTATATGTGCATATATGTACACACATATGACAATAAAATGCACTAACAAAATTTTGACAAAAAACATATTCTCTGAAGAGAATTAAGAAAGTCTTTTTTACAGAAATATATTGGCAGTGTATTATATTTTAGTATATTATATTTTTTGGCCTTTTTTGAAGTGCTTTTTGCTTATAACCACAGTGGCAGAAGTTCTTTTATCTTTATATTTTTCTGAGTTGCTTTAAACTACATGAACCATACTGTCTTAAGTCATATTGGTTGGCTGACAGTTTAGTTTCAGTCTTCATTTTAACCTCTAGCTTCAGCTCCCACTCTCCTCCACTGACAAGGTAAAGCATGCTATTCTGTGTGGACCTCTGTATTGCAAATTAGGTATGTTATAACCTATGAAAATTTTTGTTAGTTCTTAGAAAACAAAAAAATCTACATGTAGAATTAATCATGGATACTGTGACCTTTTTTTTTTTTTTATAGCTTTCAATGGTATTCAGCCTGTTCTTTCAAGCCCTGTGACACCTAGTATGCCTGAAATAGCAGATACTGAACCAGGTACAATAATTTCTACCTAGTTCTTAATTCAAACCATCCTCTAAAACTCACTTAAATGAGTATAGTGGTAATCTTCACTTTCACTGCATACTTGCACAAGACTCTTAACACATGAATTTTGAATTTAGATTGCTGTTAATGGTTGAAATAGGTGCATACGTTGAAATATGACACATATATAACTGACGAACAGTATTTATTGTCCAGCTGAGCTGGTGAAAATATTGTGGTGTATGCTGTAGGCTGCATTCTACTGCTGTTGCCTTGTTAAAAGTACTAAGGATAGCATATCCTTAATGGCATGAAATTGGTTAACAGTCATAGACACTCGGTGCTTTTGGACTGAAACTGTAGTTGAATCAGTTGGCAGCTTGCTAGTCCTCATTGTATATGGTTTTAATATCTGACTAATTGGTTGCTCAACATTTAGTCTTCATTAAATTCCTACATTGTACATCATACCATTTTACTTAAGTAATGGACCAAAACTCAAAATGTTCAAGTGCTCAACTGAAAATCTTACTTAGCAGAGGTTGAGACCCAGACCAGTTGCAATGAAGGCAGGAGGAAATGAACATCCAGAATTTCTGCACATCACAAATGCAAAGATTTATAGTCATTGAAACTTTATGCAGTTCAAAAGAATTAATTTTTCTGTCATGCAAAATAAACTGATAAGTGCCCAAGCATTAGTGAAATATTTGTTATTCTTGTAAAAGCAAATTTGGTTTTGCCTATGGAGGAAGAGTTTCTTCCATTAGCTCTTTGCTCTCTTATGACTGTCACCATTTCTTCCAGCAGCAACAAGTGAATCCATTCTGGACTCTTTCACATCTAAAACTTCTCATCCTTTTCAATGGCCAAGGGTAACATTAGGTAATGTTGTTTTCACCTAGTGAAAAACTGTGTTTGTTTTGAGTGCTTCATCCCATAAGAATGCATTTCTTCCAGCATATAATTTCACGTGCATAATCACTATTCTTTTTGCTGGTATAGAGTCTTGTTCTTCTATTGTCATTAAATTAATTCTTCTTGATGTATCTTTATAAGAACATAGTTCAGGATGATTTCACTGTCTCCAGAGAAGTAAAACTTGCCTCTTGCATGAAAAACTCCATCATCCTTTTATTAGAGTGTTCTGTTTATCTCTTTCACTCTCGTGCACACACGTGTTGTCTCTGATATGTAGAGCTTTCATAGTGGAAATTTTAATTTTTTTGGAGACAGAATCTATTTCTGATCTAGGAACAACATTTCAGTATCATCTCCATTCCACACTTCAAACTGTGATTCCATCAGATGGCTTTGACATTCCATACTAAGTTGTCTTTTCTTCAACATAAACTTGTGGCATGTGCTGTTTGTTGTGGGAAACCCTTGTTAAACAATTTTTGATTGCAAACTGAGCTCTTTCTTTCAGCTCCAAAAGAAATACCACTTACTCCTTCTAAACTGAAACCATCTGGTTCACCAGAAGTACAGCATGTGAAACCTGGTAATTGTGCATTTTTATAAGTTGGTATGCAGAGACATATGTTCACTAAAATATCTAAGCAAAACTTCCAAAAAAGAACATGAGCTATGCAATCCATGAGCATCTTGATTAACGCAGTATTCTAAAATCAGGCATTTTATCTTGCTTAACAAAAGGAATGAAATAAGCTTATCAGTTTGGTGCATTTGGGTTCAGTGACAAAAATATAAACAAGTTCTCTAGTTTTGTAACCTTTTTAAAGAATTAGATAGAAAAAACTTCTAGGTGGAATATGGTGGGGGTTTTTTATATCATTTGTATGAACAATATATATGATTATTATTTCTGTAGTATCTTTTACTAGTCTCTTTCACACAGAAATACTATGGCAAAGATGGCGTCTTTGCTAGTCACAACAGTTTGTTGATTGAAGGTAAAGTACTACTCATGATCAGTATGTCCTCCTATAGGGAACTCAGTTGAAAGGCTTGCCATTTTAGTGGAAGTAGGACAGCTTTCTCAAAGTAGAAAGGGAAACTTTAATATACATGTGAGATTCAGTCTTTGACTATGGGACCATTATCATCATGTCATGTCTTTTTTCTTTTTTTGCTTTTTAATAAAAAAAAAAAAATTAGATCTCTGTATTCATTTTTTTCTGATTTGGGATTAATGGAGGTGAATTTGCCTCCTTTAATGATTCAGGTGCTAGACCAATAAATATTATAGAGTGCATTACTAAAGCCCTGAAATATTTCTATTCTCATATCTTATAAACAGGTCAGTAAAAGGCAGGAGTTGCTTTTGATGTCCTACAGTTGACTGCAAGCTCTGATTTAAGATTTTCAGCAAGATTTTGGCGTTTAGAAGTTTCCTCTTTGGTATAGGCTCTCTGATACTTGTTATGCCCTGCAGTCTTTTCTTCAGTCAAAGCCTTCATCTGTCTTTCTCGCTATTTTCCCATAGCATCAAAAACATCTGTTTGTTGATTGAATCAAACAATGGATTAAAAATGTCCTGACAACATAAATATGATGAAGGAGCCTTAGAAGTAGACTGTTACACATAGCCATGAGCATACAGTGTGTATTTTCATAGGAAGCAAAACTAAAAGGAATGTAGGGTGTTATGCTTAAGAGTAGGACTTAGTTGCGTACTTATCTAGGCTATTTTTGAAAAAAAAAATATCCAAAACCCAAATAAACCACCTCCTGAACTACTGGAATGATAACACTTTTGGCTTACTGCTGATACATCTACTGAACTGTTTCATTACACTTAAATTTTTCTTTTCTAGCCCCTAAGCCACCACTTTTGGAACCTAAAACTTCTCAGACTGTTGAACAAAAAAAGCAACGTTAAGTAATACATATTTCTGTAGCTGTTGGACACTCTTTGCAGTCCACATCACAGTTTGTACTCTTACTTTATCTCATAACTCTTGAATTGAATCTATTTCTCCAAGAGGGGAAAACAGATAGGAATTAAGCATTCAGAAATATGTTTTTTTAAACTTAGGCGGAGAAGAATTTTTATATGTTTTCTTATGGTTTCACTAGTTTTATAGTACAGTAAAATTTTGGGGATCAGAAGTGTCTTTCATTTTGTTGGGAGCTTTTCTATGCCAACACACTTTAACTTCAGAAAATCATCAGAAAACCATTGGAAATACTATTGAAAGGCCAAGTGCTAAGCCAGTATTGTGGACTTTAATCCTAGAACTCTCAATGAAAGATTCCTGTGACACTGGATGGACGTGTTAATTACACTCTACTTTTATGAATCCTTCTGAATGTCATTTTGGCTTGAAAAACACTTCTCAGTCACTTCATATCTCTCATTCTATTCTTTCTATAACTGTTATATGCTTTGCTACTGTGTCTGTTGTTACGTAACTTCTTCTTGGGAAACAGTCTTATAGCTCAACTTTATAAAAATGAACAAAATTACTGACTATCCTACCTGAAACTCACCTTATCTGATGTCAGGTTAACAGTCCTAATTAGCTAATTAGTTTCAACCCATGTGCATTCAGAGGAAAAAAAGACTGGTTGCTCTTAATTTTTACCATTTAGAAGGTGCTACTTCCATTTTATTAAGAGAATTCAGTGACTACTGTTATGAAGCAAATACCTTTTTTATTATTGATTCCATGTTTTTCCAGCTCCCTACCAGTAATTTCTTTACAGTGTTGAAAACTGAGGAAATTTTTGAATATTTTTTCTACATATATGTTTTCATGCCTTAAAATCAACATGGAGTTCAAAAGGCTAAACAACATTATTATTTTAATTCTTAAGTGTCTTGCAAAATATAATTTGCTAACTTAATGAAAGGAACATTTTGAAGTAATTGTACAATAACATGTTTTAAATTTACTGACTTTTACATCGAAGAACAAGCAGGGCTTTTACTGGTGTAGTGAAGCTTTAGGAAGATATTTGGGAAGCCTTCTTAGCAAATCTGATTTTGCCATTTGCTTTTCTACCCGGTAACTGTTCAGTGCTTCATTTCAGGCTTGAAGAATATGATTTTTATGTGATACAGTGGAAAGGATAATCTTATAATCCAGTATATTTCTTTCAGCTCCTAAAGAAGCAAAACTCACACCTTCTGCATCTAAACCTAGACCACCTGCCAGACCCAAAAAGCCACGAACTAAACCTGGTAACTAACTTCCATAGCAAACCTTTTTTATAATGTATCACCTAAGTAGTATACTTCAGTTTAAATTTATTCTGTGTGAAGGTCAATACTTAATCACCAAAGGGTGGGCACTGAGGGGAGCTGTGCTGTTTAAGGAATATTATTTTTGTATTGACCCAAAAAAATTTGAGCAACTTAAGAAAATATTTAAGTTTTATATCCCAAATTACAAGGTTGTGTGGACTTTCATTGAAACAATTTTTTTTCCTGAATTTGTTTTCAAACTAACAGGTTTTCCAACTTGGTTCAGCACAGAGTCCAGAAAATTAAAATTCTCATGCTTTGCTCATAGTTATAGTATTTTGCCTAGAATCATAAGGTTTATATCGATTCAGTGATCATTAAAGCACCAGCAGTTACCTGAAACTGTCCAAATGAGTGAAATTTTGCTCTGGAATTTAGTAAAGGCATATTTTATGGTGGCATGTGAAATTACACCTTCACAGCAGGGTTGAAGTTGCACTATGTTGAATAGAAGGCATCTGGCATTTTCTGGAGCTGAAGAATAAGTGAATACAGTTACAAAAATATTACTGGTATTACATGGTCTATAATGAGGTTGGAAAGCTTAAAATTGGATAATTTTATATTGTAAGAATATATTACTTAATCCTGGAAGAGATCAGGCACTATTACTAAATTCTTTCCAGATTGCCTGTGAATTATTTTTTTTTCTCATAAAAATAATTATTCTCTTCAGACCAAGTAATTCCTTGTAAAACTTGTTAACTAAATGGCATTTATGACTTGGAACTATCTCAAAATAGTGTTCATAATTATTTTTTCATGGTGATTACAGCTCCTACAACATTTTTAGTGGAGGAAATCCAGTATTGTATTACTGGAATAGAATAGAACAATTACATTTGTCTCTGCTGTAGATGCCTATATATGATTATAGATCTGAATCCTGCATTATTTTTTTGAAATGACAGAGGAAAAAAACCAATTCATTTGGCAACTGTTGCATAAAACTATTTTACACCTTTGCACTGTCAAGATCACCATTGTGTATTGATGATTCCACAATGGATGGCTATATAACAAGTTTCTGTATAACTACAAAGAAGGTGGCATGATTCTGTATTTGCACGCATGCCTCTTGTTTGTCCTTTATCTGTTAGTGGTTCCCCTAATCAATCAGACAGAATTCTAAGAAACACTTTATAGACCAAAATTAAGCTTGTAATGATCTTCCTGTGAGTAGGTATTTGTGAATTTGCTGTTTGTTCTCATGGGACAAATGATGATATCCTTGTTCAGAACTTATTCTTTGGGCATAAAATATGCAGTGCATGAGGATAACTTGGCTTTTGGGTAGGTGGCAAAGTGGTCAGAGGTCAGGATCTCCTCTGTATTCCAGCATCACTTGGGAGTTCAGCTTAATTTAGAAACTTATGTCATGACAGTGCTTGTCACCTTTCCTTAACAGTGAATCAAAATAATGAGGAAAATGTGCCAAAGTCATACTTGATCACTGACTTACTAATGACCCACTTGGGGTCAAACAGAATTCCCGAAAGTTAATTCTGGCTCTCACTCTTAATAAAACATTTGTACTGTTTCTGGTAAAGTATTTGTCCTTTTGCAGTGAGCAAAATACTTCATTTAAAAAAAAACACATGTAAACAATTTTCAGTTTTTTCAACAAACCAAATTTACATTCTAGCCAAAATTTGCAGCTTCATTCTTCTTGGTATTTGGATAATTGCATGAAAAACCCATTCTCGTTGCTGATGTGATCATGCCCAACCATTGCATTCACTTGCATTGTTGTTAGCATTAATCTCTCTAAACATACTAAATTCTCCATTTTTCAGGAAATTGTAATGAATCTTCTACCATATATCCAACTGCACTGCAGCATTTTCCTTCCAGAAAAGGGCAAGGATTGTTCTTGTTGAGTCCCTGAAATGCATTATAAATTTGCACTCTCTTGTGCCTCTAGTACAAAATGTTAGTTCTTCATGTGCATCCATGCATTTCCATTTGTGTTATGAGACTTTTGCAAGAGAAGTGCACAATTTATCTGTTGTAGAGGAGGATCTCAACTGCCTACTGCCTGTCTGTAAATTTCCATAGTCAATAAAGTACTGAAGTTAAGATATAGTAATGTTAGCTAGATTGGTGCGTACAAGTAGTTGTTCCTTTTACAGTCTCCTTTCCCTTACTTATGATATGAGGGTCCTGGAAGGACTTCTAAACATACATCTTTTGAAGTATAGTCACACCAGATAATGATGCCTTCTCAGCCTATCAGAACTTTGATAACTTGGCATATGTCTTTCTTTCTATTTTCTGACCTTCAAAGTCTCAGGTTACCTGACTGCTCAGTGTCTACAACCCAATAACCTGATAAATTGTTCCATAATATCAAGAGTAACTTTTATGTCAAAGTCCTCTTGTATTGCATGAGAGTTTTATTTAGATGCTTTTCTTCCAGAAATGTCAGAGGAAATGAAAGGCATTTTATTTCCTCCCAATCTTATTCTCCTCACATCTTCATTCTGAGAATTCCATCTCCCAGCTCAGCATTTCTTTTTATCTAGCAAAGTATATGAAATATGAATTATATATCAATTAATTATTTTTTTTTTAAATAGACTGAGAAGAAATCATTAGCAGAGACTTTCAGAATCTTTTTAGTCTTGGTAGAAGTCTGGCATTGTTGAATTTTATGTTTAAAAAAAAGAAATTAAAAAAATGCCCAGATCCGAGTGATTTAAGTTTGATCAGAAAAACAGAAAAACGGGGTGCGATGAAAATATGACCCTAGGATATTTCTGGAAGAATGTGCAAAGTACCTAGTCTGCATGCTAGTATGCTTTATATTTTATTTCCCTGCTTGGATTTAGAGCAAAGTATAGTGCTGAGGCACAGATATGCTATGCAGTATTTAATGCTGCCAAGTGTAGAAAAGCAGTCTCCAGTTGTTAAATAGATAAGAAATCCCTTCTGATCTTTGTCATGACAGAACAGTATTTCCACGTAGGGCAGTTCAGTGAAGAACTTGGCAAAGAACAAAGAGAACCTACTAGTGAATAATTTTCCACAGTTGCTTCTGTGTATTCCCATTCTGCAGCATTTGACCCCAACCAGCATCAGAGCCATGTGGGGTTAGGAGCAAGAACTGGCTGCACTGGCTGGTTTGGATTTTTATTATTTTTTTTAAAGGAAGGGTGCCATCACTTCATATGAGTTACTTCATGCGTTATCATTTTCAATGACATGGCTTTGAAGAGGATTATATTAAGGAGCAATTTACTTGCCAGCAAAAGTTACTTTAGAGATGTGATTCCGAGAGAACATATTAATACTTCATAATTGTTCTCTGTCAGAATCTTTTTTTCACCTCTTCAGTTCCCAGTAAAGTTTCTCCTTCCAAACCTAAGGTCTTTTTGTATCTGGAATGGCCTATGACTAAGCTGGATACTTGCTATGTCCTTTTATAGAATCACAGAAGGGTTGAGATTGATCTGAACCTCTGGAGTTCATCTAGTCCAACCCCCTGCTCCAGCAGAGCCTGTTGCCCAGTTGCCCAAGAACATGTTCAGACAGTTTTTTTTAATATCACTGGGGATTGAGACTCCATAAGCTCTCGGGGCAGCTGATTTATTGCCCTTTTTTTTTTCTTTTTTGTTCTGAAGACATTTTGGAGTATAATAGTTGCAACTAAGGGACGATTTTAAATTCTGAATTAAATGTATCAGTTCCTTTATTCAGTCTTTTAAACTTAAATACAGTCTCCCCCAAACATAATTCTCTCATCATAAACCTTCATGCAAGGAAATAGAGAATTTTTCATTAGTAAAGTAAAGTTCATTATATCTAAACTGACAGAGTTTTGGAAGTTTTAGTTTCAGATTTTATATAGAAGTTGTAAGGTAAATTCCTCAACATGAGTGTACTTGTGAGTACAGTTCACAAACATTGTGAATTTTGCATGACAATTTGTCAGTATGTCAAAAAATAGTTTGAGGCACATTGTACAATATACATAATTTTTTATTTCCTCATTAAAATCTGTGTCATGATAGAGAGAGAGCACTAGGAGATATCGATAATAAAGTATTTCAAATTGCAAATGGGCTCCATTTGTAAAGTCATGCTAATATTAATAACAATTCTACCAACTTTGTCTTCAGAGTTCTCTATTTTTTCAAAGTCGTTGGTGTTCTTTCCTTTCAAACCCAATTAATTACTCTGGATAGAGATGGAAAGTTTTTTAAACTTGATTATTTAATGACTGTAGCACTAGGTAACCTACTGTGATCTTCACTCTTACTTTCTGTCACTTTGCATTATTTGCACCTGAAATCCTTCACATCTAACCTTTGCATCACAGTGGAAGAAACTCAGGAAAGTTAATGGGAAGATTTACCAAAGAAAAAAGATTTCTCTGGAACTACTTCTTTTCAGTGGTCTACAGCCACAAGAGAAAAAATAAACAAAGATAACTGTCAGGAAAACAGGAAGATGAAGACTTGGAGAGCTTCTCTTTCAGTGGTGTTCCTGTAGCATAAGTGCACCTTTTATTTTCAAAGAGCAGCAAAAGATGCACAGGGTAGTTACTGTTGCTTCAGAACATTCAGTAAATGTATTACTTACTCATTGTTTCCATTTGAATAATGGGGAGGAGGTGGATTTTAATGGGGAAACAAGAGCCATTCAGCCATACTAGATGTTGAGAAATAGATACAGATGCACCTGTAATGCTCTCAAGAAAATTCTCTTTGTTCCAGCAGCAACCATTCCAGTTTCAGTCACTACTAAGAGTCCCTACGCATATGAACATCCAAAGTCTACATCTGGTAATGATTACAAGTCATCTTTAGTTATTCTTTTCATTGGTCTGGTAATATGCACACCTGAAAACACCATTTCCTGTAGGCTTCTTCCTTATTCATAGGTGGTCCAAACCCAACAAATGGAAATATAGTCTTGGTGCTTTATTGTTTCTCCATGTTTCTAGCGTGGAGATACTACCTTCTAAAAGACATGCTATCACTTCAAAGGTATCTGATTGGAAGCCTCAATTACATTAGAAAAAGAATAAGAGAATAAGAATTATTACAATAAAAGACTT
>VXBJ01000196.1:1182019-1223077 GCA_013400055.1 Nycticryphes semicollaris | reverse complement strand
AAATTAATATTATTTTAATATATTTTCTGTACTGTGAGAAATTTTTATTCATAATTTAGGATTTATTTAAAATTTGGGATGCTGGTTTATTTTTTTCCTTTTTTCCCCCAATTTGACACAGCTTTTAAGAAAGAAAAGGACATGATATATTGGGATTGTGATCCAAATTATAAGAGGATATAATGAAAAAAACCTGAGAGACTTCATCAAAATACATTTTTTCAGATAATTACATAGCTGTATCAATAGCAGCCTTTTAGTCCTCTGCGTGACTCTTCACTTTAGAGAAAAAAAAAAAGCAACTGTTTTGTCATGGTCAAGATGTTACTTTCAAGTAGTAGCAGACTTCATTTTGGGGTTACCTGACATTTTTGTATAGCAAAAGTCCCTTGCTGTCTCCCATTGCTCGTTAGGATTTCCTGATTTCTATTAACAGATATTTACTTTTGTTGCCATCAAGTTTGTGCAATTATATTGTTCTTATTGAACCAGTAGTAGAAGGAATTTTATGTTTTTAAAGTCCATGTTTTTAAAAACTAAGTTAATTTGAAGATCCACATTATTCTGGTGTAGTATTAGCGCCTGCTTTTATACTTACCAATGGAATAATTTAAAGTGTTTTGGAGTACATTTCATGCTTACCTTGTCACACTGTTTTTGTTGCAGTCTTGGAACCTATTACACTTAGAATTGAACCACCGAGGTCAACGATAGGTAATGATATTTCCTTGGCAAGCTGTTGTGTTTGCTTTTTTCATCACAAAAAGCATCACTGAAATCAATCACCTTATGCCTTAGGATTATTTCATTAACCTTCATTTTTCTTCTAGGCAGTTCTTTTGATGGGTACTTGTGACAGCTGTGCATATTGCTCTCTTCACAGTTGGAATGTCTCTTTTTTATTTATGAAAACAATGCTGGCAGCTCTCCTTTCTCATGATTATGCTTGTCTGTGCTTCNGGATCTTCACTCTTACTTTCTGTCACTTTGCATTATTTGCACCTGAAATCCTTCACATCTAACCTTTGCATCACAGTGGAAGAAACTCAGGAAAGTTAATGGGAAGATTTACCAAAGAAAAAAGATTTCTCTGGAACTACTTCTTTTCAGTGGTCTACAGCCACAAGAGAAAAAATAAACAAAGATAACTGTCAGGAAAACAGGAAGATGAAGACTTGGAGAGCTTCTCTTTCAGTGGTGTTCCTGTAGCATAAGTGCACCTTTTATTTTCAAAGAGCAGCAAAAGATGCACAGGGTAGTTACTGTTGCTTCAGAACATTCAGTAAATGTATTACTTACTCATTGTTTCCATTTGAATAATGGGGAGGAGGTGGATTTTAATGGGGAAACAAGAGCCATTCAGCCATACTAGATGTTGAGAAATAGATACAGATGCACCTGTAATGCTCTCAAGAAAATTCTCTTTGTTCCAGCAGCAACCATTCCAGTTTCAGTCACTACTAAGAGTCCCTACGCATATGAACATCCAAAGTCTACATCTGGTAATGATTACAAGTCATCTTTACTTATTCTTTTCATTGGTCTGGTAATATGCACACCTGAAAACACCATTTCCTGTAGGCTTCTTCCTTATTCATAGGTGGTCCAAACCCAACAAATGGAAATATAGTCTTGGTGCTTTATTGTTTCTCCATGTTTCTAGCGTGGAGATACTACCTTCTAAAAGACATGCTATCACTTCAAAGGTATCTGATTGGAAGCCTCAATTACATTAGAAAAAGAATAAGAGAATAAGAATTATTACAATAAAAGACTTCATGAAATATAAAAATAATATATGTAATCTCAAAATCACATTTAAAGCTACAAACTGCTGAATAATTTCTGCAAAAGAGATAATTCTTTGTTGTATGTAACTGAGCATTGCTTGATAATTTTTCAAATTTATGGAAATTATTGGATCCTTTCAATTGATCCATGGAAACTTGTGTTAAGTTTAAGAATAAAAAATTAATAATGATCATCACCTTTTTTGGTATGTGAATATATAGTTAGTGGTGTGTTTAATAAATATGTTTTTAATGCAAACTAAGAACAAAGGTGTACTTTGCAGTGAGCCTTGAAATGTTATATCTGATTCAAACAAAGAATTGAGTTACTGTGAATACTCTGTGAATACTCTGCAGCTTGTATTCTGAAAAGCACTTTAAGATGTTTTTAAAGATATAGCTTAGCTCTTTTAAACATAGATGAAGCCAACTACATATATAATACTTTAATGGATGACAATGGCTTTTAAGTCTGTGCTTAGATTATTTCATTAAATAGAATCAATTTATTTTTGCTAATTATCAACAAATCACTAATAATAGATTCACTGTTTCCAACTGCAGTAAGTTCTACTTCATAAAGTACTCTTAAAATTCTTCTAATGACCTTGATTTGGCAAAGTCAACATTGGATAGCAATGTTTTCTTAGCATCATTTCTTAGCTTTCTTTTCTTTGGATTTTGGCTAAAGTCTTAGAAGCTAATTTTGCTGCAGAAAAACATCCAACTCTTTGATTATCTCTGTCTTCAAAAGCTCTGTCTGCTTGTTTTGCCCATGTCCGATAATGTTTCATGCATTAAACCCATAGCAGCAGTGGAGAAAGAACTTGTTCATCATTTTGGGATAATATTTATACAAAGAGAAAACAAATTGCTTCAGAAAAAAAATTGCAGACCTAACACAGAATTTCTTTGTATTGTGAATATCTAAAAGAGGCTTTTTTCCTTTTAAGAACTCACTATTTTTTAAGGGAACGTGAAGATAGAAATTTGTGTTTTATAGAAAAAGACTTTGAGTTTGAATTCTGAAAGTAGTTATGAGCTTGAATAACAGCAAAGCCTTGACAAACTAGGGATATGTAGAGAGCACATTAGATAATAAATTAATATTATTTTAATATATTTTCTGTACTGTGAGAAATTTTTATTCATAATTTAGGATTTATTTAAAATTTGGGATGCTGGTTTATTTTTTTCCTTTTTTCCCCCAATTTGACACAGCTTTTAAGAAAGAAAAGGACATGATATATTGGGATTGTGATCCAAATTATAAGAGGATATAATGAAAAAAACCTGAGAGACTTCATCAAAATACATTTTTTCAGATAATTACATAGCTGTATCAATAGCAGCCTTTTAGTCCTCTGCGTGACTCTTCACTTTAGAGGAAAAAAAAAAGCAACTGTTTTGTCATGGTCAAGATGTTACTTTCAAGTAGTAGCAGACTTCATTTTGGGGTTACCTGACATTTTTGTATAGCAAAAGTCCCTTGCTGTCTCCCATTGCTCGTTAGGATTTCCTGATTTCTATTAACAGATATTTACTTTTGTTGCCATCAAGTTTGTGCAATTATATTGTTCTTATTGAACCAGTAGTAGAAGGAATTTTATGTTTTTAAAGTCCATGTTTTTAAAAACTAAGTTAATTTGAAGATCCACATTATTCTGGTGTAGTATTAGCGCCTGCTTTTATACTTACCAATGGAATAATTTAAAGTGTTTTGGAGTACATTTCATGCTTACCTTGTCACACTGTTTTTGTTGCAGTCTTGGAACCTATTACACTTAGAATTGAACCACCGAGGTCAACGATAGGTAATGATATTTCCTTGGCAAGCTGTTGTGTTTGCTTTTTTCATCACAAAAAGCATCACTGAAATCAATCACCTTATGCCTTAGGATTATTTCATTAACCTTCATTTTTCTTCTAGGCAGTTCTTTTGATGGGTACTTGTGACAGCTGTGCATATTGCTCTCTTCACAGTTGGAATGTCTCTTTTTTATTTATGAAAACAATGCTGGCAGCTCTCCTTTCTCATGATTATGCTTGTCTGTGCTTCTCACAGCTTTTTATTTAAAAAAAATAAAACTTGAGGTTCAAAAATTACTGAAATTCCACTCTCTTGCTTCGATTATTGTAAAGACACAGAGAGTATTACCAGACTCTGTTTTGTACTTCCTAGAAAGAGACTTTTCTCTCTTGCAGGTGTTAGATTTCTGTGTTTGTGTCTTCAGCTTGGTATCAGACACTAGTTGCTGTGCTATTTACCAACTTCTTACCCACATTTTTTCTTCCAGCTCCAAAGGAGACTCAGCGTATTCCTTCTAAACCTAAAACTTCACCCAAAGCTCATATCCCACAAACCAAAGATGGTAAACTGCTTTGCGTGATTATTTATAATACAGTTTACATTGGATTGAAATGTATTTCTGAGCAGCTGTTTAGTTATCTGAGACAGTTAAAATATATGGGGTTCTGTTCTGCTGTGTGTTCAGTAACCTATTTGCAGTTTTCATGAGTAGTAACATTTCCTAGGTATTTTTCATTATGCAACGAGTAAGTCTCTGCTATTTCATGACAGCAGGATGAGAATATCATTGTTAAACTCAAATTACAATGTCAAATGAACCAAATAGCTAACAATTGATCTGTTAGGGCTAATTAGGTGATACAATTTTTTCCAACATTGCTTTGCATTGTTAGAATAAATATGTTTCCCTTTTAAGTCATAATTACTTAATTTCATTACCTTACTATTTTCTGCATAAATAAGCAACTTACCCAGTGCATAGTTACTATTTTTATAAATATTAATACTTATTAGCATTAATGACTATTATGCATATTTTAAAATACTGGATTTTTATTCTATGTCATTAAATGTGAGTGAAGTTGAATTCAGGGACAGGCAGAAAAAATTATTCTCTGTCCTCTGCTATCCAGTTCGTAATATCACCAGAAAATTACAAAGGTATCTTTCGGTAAATGTGAAAAATTTCAAAATTTCATGGTAATAACTTTACTGAATATCTTTAAACTGTAGGCATGGAACAATATTTTTTAAAGCTGATATTATCTTTTAAATATGATTTTCTCATGTAGCAAACAGTCAGAATCCTTGTTGCTTCATAATCGTTTAACTGTGGCAGCTGATTGTAAAACATTGTTTCTAAACTACAACCTAAAATCCGACTTTCCATAATACATCCACATACTGTGTATACAGTATTTCATTATAGCTTTTATCTTTTGTTTCTGATACAGTCCTGGAATCTATAACACTTAGAACTGATCAACTAAAACCAACAATAGGTAACAGTTTTACCTACGGGGACCATCACATTTAGCTTTCTTCAAAATGTGCACTGAGCATCACATGCACATCTTCATTGTACTCCACTGACATAATTTTTTACTATTAAATGTCATCCTTCTGTAATTTTTTTTCATTATTTTACACTAACAACTCATAATCATCTTGTTTGGTTTTTTACATAAATAAGTTCTGTAAAGTCAATGGAAACAGCACAATCTACCTTTGACTACGTGTCTCTGTACTCAATTTCTGTCATTTGCTGCTTCATCTTTTACACTAGTCCATTCGTACTGGCTTTGCTTTATGTTATCCTGTTACAGTGGTTCTCCATCAGCACTATTTCATTGTGTACCAGACATTCATATTTCTCCAACACTCATACAAGCTTTTTGTGTTTCTACAGGGTCCCAAAGGCACGTGTTCTTTTTTAGTTAAATGTTTTCTGTCAATATCAGTTCTTGAAAGATTTTAATAGTTGCCTTTTTTTAATTTCAGTTCCAAAAGAAACACAGCGTATTTCCGCTAAACCTAGAACATCACCAAGTTCAGAGGTCCCACAAACCAAACCTGGTAAGTACATTGTTTCTTTATCTTATCATACTGGTATGTGAGTCTTGTGAATTCTACTGTGATCAGAGGAGCTCCAGATTTATGTGTATTCTTTGGGAATATGTGTGGGAGCGGTCCTTGGAGGATAGCATCCAGTGTCACGTGTCATGCAGTTTATGAATTTAGAAGCAGGTAAGGTAAAATCTCTATCTTCAGTTCTTTTTTATGTTTTAAGTCACTGCAACAGTGGGTATTTTCTGTGCAGTGTTAGTGGAAATAGGTCTTTTCTGTGTGAATTTTCTTGGGTTTTGCGCAAGTGAAAAGGAGGGGTTTCACTGCAGACAGGAAGGGTGGGGTTTTTCTGTATTTCTCAAATTGTGTATTTGTTTTTTCTTTCCCAGGCACAATGTTTCATTTATACTTTTTCAGTTAATTTTTGCACAGCCCTTATGTTTTTCAGAGATTTAACAATGCATACTACTTTCTATAATGTAGTTTACACAGCTTGGTGTAGAGCAATATACCACCGTGAGCTAATTAAGAATGGAGGCAGAAAGTTATACAACTCATACTAGCAATTGCATGAGGTATTGTAGTATGTTGACCTTGGCCTGCAACTAAGCACCCACTAGCCATATGCTCATTCCACCCTGCAGTGGACTGGGGGAGAGAATCAGAAGAGTAAAAGAGAGAAAAAAAAAAAACCCAGCCATAGTTCAAGATAGTTTAACAAATGAAGGATAAAAAGAGGGGAAAAAAACCCCAAGTAATATGAGGGCAACAACTCACCACATCCCACTAGCAGACCAGTGCCAGTCTAGGAGCAATGGGTCCTTTGGAAAGACTTCCCCTCCCCCCCCAACCAAAACTAAAAGAGGGTACGACAGTTGCTACTATGAAGAAAATAAATTCCATCCAAGCCAGACCCAGTATGGGTATGCAAGGTATTAGACGGTGCTGCTGGAGAAATGGGCAGAAAGGTCACAACTAAGGCTCCTTTTACTCCCGGAAAGTCTGCACTTACTGTTTGAAAGAAAACCTTGAAAGTCAGGAAAGTGTACAAAGTTGAAGGTGAAAAAACACACACAATTTCTTTGTGGCTTATTAAAAAATGCTTCAGATTTATATTTGGACTCTACTCTGTATTAGAGCTATCGCCCTGAACTGTATGCAGTTCTGAGCAGCATAATACTCTGATATGTATTGAGTTTCAAGGAGTGACCATCTGTCATTGGCAGAAGCAAGGGTGGTATGATCATTGTGGAGGTAGTGATTGTAATGTTTTGATTATTCTTGGTAATACATGGTTTTGTTTTTTATTGTGCTAATGCAGTTCTGGAAACAATTACTTTTAGAACTGAGAAACCAAAGTCAACAGCAGGTAATGATACTTTCTGACTTGATTAGTCATGTTGTCTTTCCTCATCAATACAAATGATTAAAAGCAGACCTGCAACAGGTTGTTGTCTTTCTTTGTATGTGCCTTAGTAATTTAACAGTCAAGATTCTTTGTCTCTCTTCTTATTTTCTACAAAATAATTGAGGAGGATCCTTTCAAGTTTTTATGCATGTAACATAGGGCAATTTCCTTCAATATTTAATGATAAGAGGCAGAGGGCCGATCAGAATCCACATGTTCTCAGTGATAATGTAAAGGTTGCACTGCTCTAGTCCATGGTGTAGGTGAGCAGAGCTGCATGCTACAAGTTTTTTTCCTCTGCTTCCCTTCCCCTCCAGTTTTGTTAAATGAAATTTGGTCCTTCATAGAGGTCTGAAAAATAATTCTGTTTCACTCAAACTTCACTTCCACCATCAGAACAGAATCACTCCGGTGATCTTTGGGTTATGATTCCTTGAAGGCAGATTTGACTAAGTCATTTTTATCATTTGACTCTGGTACTGTGAAACATTCCAGTACCACCTCCATTACAGAGCAGTGCTGTGTTTGTATTTGAAGCTACTTATTTTATCTTTTAAGTCCTGTTCTTAAAAAGAATCAATAATTCTGTCACATGCTTAGTTGACAATATGTCACAGAAGATAATTTCTTTTCTCTGTAGCCTGATTTTGTTCAAAAAAACCTCTCTTGCATCACGTCCATAGAATATCTCCAGTGCAAATCTTTGTTCTGTTTTTGTTGACTTTTACAGGTGGTAGTGAACACAGATAATTTCGTATGGTGTAACCTAGTTTCTTTTTTTCAGCCCCTAAAGATACACGTCATGGGCCTTCCAAACATAAAACATCACCCAGTCCACGTGTTCCTCCAACTAGAGCAAGTAGGTTTATCAATATTTTGCCCTTTCATAAATGAAAGTTTTATCAGTTTGAAAATTTTCAAAACTGGTAAGTTCTCTGAAGGTACACAGATACTTATTGACAAGGCTATTTTACTGTCATAATCAAATTTTGCTACATTGCTGCCATGGAACAAGATAATTAGCTAGATATTTATAAATGTCAATAGGTTGTATAATGGTAGGGATGTGAGGGTTAACACTCATCTTGAGCCCTTGCACATAGAAAAATTTGTGTCTTATTTTCCATAGAATGCAACAGAGGTATTTTTACTTTCTAGTTACTTATGTACAAGTGTAGAATTATAGTACTTTCCTGTTCCAAGAACTTTGGAAATAGTTCTGTCCATTTGAAAGTCAGTGGTAAATTTCCACATTTCATCTGCTTTGACTGCTTTGCTGTAGATTTTTTTTTAATACAAAATTGATTTAAATGAGCATCAGATTTTTTGCATACGGAACACTTGAGAAGCACAACTACGGGAATTATTAGAACTGCAGCAGTTTACTCTGTAGAAAGCTCAATTTGATAGAACTGAGAGGAGTGGAGAGTTAATCCAACACTGCACTGTAATGGTCACTTTGTCTTTAATCTCTTCACTAACATAATATTGATTGCATTGACAGGAGATCTTTGTGATTATTTTCAAATGGAATAAATACTTCCTAAAATTTTTTTTGGTAGAAAATTAGCCTCTTGTCAGGAAAATCAAAAGACTTATGTTGAATCATCGCCCTCAATAACATGTTCACAATTTTGCTTGTCTTCACAGGTCCAAAAGAAAGTCGACGAGTGTCTTCCAAGCCCAGAGCATCACCAAGTCCAGATGTACCACACACAAAACCTGGTAAATACATTTTTATTTTGTTGAATATTCAGTCTTTATTTTGGGTTATCTTCCCGCAACAAATCAAGTATCGATTAACATCTCTTCTTATTACAAACAAATGCATTTTCTAACAATCATTAAATATGTTTTAAAGGAAGATATATCTGATTTGTATTTTTAAAGGCTGAGTTTGATGAGTTGTGTATGCTTTTAAGTCATATGACAGCTGCCACTGATAAATAATCTGGATAGCAGGATAGAAAACATACAAACATTGTAGGAATGTTCTCAGCATAAATTCTGTCTCTTCTGGCTCTATCAAAAATGTTTAGAGAAAAACAGATTTGGGGGCCTTTATGTATGACTCTAAATACCTGTGACTCAAACCACTCATATGTTTGTGTGTCCTGGTAATGGAATTTGATCCTTCAAAATATACTTAATAGAGATTTACACACTAGTGAACTGCCAAATCTCTGTGACTCCTGGTGGTTCTGAAAGCATCAGATGAACCTTTTTTTTTTGATTGAGTGTATATACACCAATTCCACTAATAAATAATTAAAGAAAATAAAAAGAGAACAAATTTAAGTATGTATTCCAATTTGAAAAGAAACTAGTCATGTAAAGAGTATTTTTACCCTTTTGCTTGTACTTTTCACTAATTCTGTGTACATTCTTGTTTTTATGAAGTTTTGGCACCTACTACATTTGCAGTTGAACAACCAAAGACAGCAACAGGTCAAGATGATACCTTGGACTGGTCATTATTATTTTTTCCCTGCTGCTCCTTGGACCGAAGGATATATATGATTAGTCTGTTTTTCGCTTGTCATCAATATGGGGTTTTGAATTGTATTCTTTGCTACTTAGTGAACTTAATTCCACTCTGTTCCAGGTATTGAAAAATTACTGGCTGTTTTGTTGTTGCCACAGAAATTTTCTTTCACTCTCACACACATTGTAGTTCCTTTGACACTTCTAGGAGACAAGCATGCCACGGGTATTGCAGTCATGAGCTCTTAAATGCAGAAGGAAGCATCTCCACAATAGTTTTCTGCGTTCTTTCAGTTTTTGTTGCTTGACTTCAGATTTTGCTTCCTTGATCAAATTGCCATCCATGTTTTCATTGATCATTTTCTTTTCTCTTTAAATTCTGACATGCAATTTTTCAGTCTCTCATTTAAGGATCTTCTTCTTTGCAAGCACAAGGCATGCAGTAGCTGTGCAGTAAACCTTTCTAACTTCTGAAGAGTATAAACCCTTAAAAAAAGGTCTTTTCTTTCAGCTCCTAAAGAACCACAACATACTCCCTTTAAACCTAAAGCACCTCGCATCCCAGATGCTCCACACAGCAAGCCTGGTAAATTATCTGGTCTTTTGTCAAGCTGTGGTTGATAATTGAGGATACTTTCAGGGTGGGTGGTGGAGGGAGTTGTCAACAGTATATTTACTGTTACCTGGGTGTCATTCTAGCTTAAGAAACCTCTGCAATGCTGCAGTTAAGTCATACCAGTGATGGAAACTGCAACAGTTCAAGACTTTATTTTATATTATATGCATGTTACTGGAAGAAGGAAAAGTAGTGACTAGTATGTTTAAATCGATAATAAAAAGTTATTCACAGCTCTTATCTGTGCAACACACTTCAATTGTTTGCTCCATGTCTTTGAAGCTTTTATAAGAGAAGCCTCTGAAAGCTGTTGCAGTGCTTTTTCTTTATGTACACATTTTCCTCCAGGTTAGACTCAGGATTCCCTTCAGTTGTATTTTGATTGGGAGACTCCCCATCATAAATCTGACTGACCTGTATAAGATAATCAGTGATTTCACTGAAGGGTTATTGTTGTTGGTTTTTAAGTATTTAGATGCTAAAAACAAACACACAAAAAATTGAACTCTCTGTATCCATAAATGTCCATTGCTTTATTAAAATACACCTTCCTGGTGTATATAGTAGGGGCTGAAGGCTGTTTTTAACAGGGTGGGGAGGAAAGGGAGACTTTGTTCATTATTCTGAGCATTTATTAACATTTTCTCCAACAGAAATCATTCCAACCTTCCATGAACCTGATACTACTATGATTCCTCATATTCCTGAAAGAACAAAGGCAACATTGGGTAATCGTGTATTTCATAAACAATTACTCTGCTTTCTATTCTTGTTAGAAAAGATATTATTAGAGAAAGCTCATTACATAATATTAAAACTAATAATGAAGTTTTGCTCTCCTTCTAGATACTTGATTGCCCTTTGGTATTGTTAAGGGTAATAACGCATGAGTTCATTTACTTTTGAAGGTTCTTTTCCTTGTCTTCTAGCCTTTCCAGACAGGATGCTGTAATTCTTCAGATGTTATGTAATTTGCAGTAAAAGGGAACTTTTTTAAAGAGCAGGTAGAGATTCCTGTAGTTTCTGCATCTGAGAGGTATGGATACTGTCATCCTAAAATGTTCTTCTCCTTCTCTCCTTGTGGTATAATTTTGCAGAAGAAAGTCGTAACCAAATCATAGGGTATCAACTATAACATAACCTATACCAAATCAGACCACCTATGTGACTTTCCAAATCAAATACTAGGTCTTAAAGCCACCTTCTCTCCTAATTTCTAGTCATCCATGTTGGAAAAACTTGCATATATATATGAAACATTAGCTGAGAATTCTTTCTTCGTAACTTAAATGTCAGATATGGACCAAATAAGGGTGAATGAATCCAAACAGGATTGGGTAGCAGGGGTATTGCCTGAACAATCTTGGTTAATAATCAGTCCTCTGTCCCCAGTTTCAGAGACAGACATTGACCATGATTTTCTGAGAATGAAATAATATCATTAATGAAGTATTAATAGCCATTTAATAATCTTCAAACAAGGTTTTTCTTTTTGAGAAATGGGAAATGAAAAATGCTTTCCATCATGTTTTAATAGACATTCCCCATACGTATTGATACTTAGGTTAGTATTCATTTGATAACTCTTTATATAGCTTTAAGAAGTTTGTGTGCCCTGTTGTACAAGTTATGGGCTACCTGATGTAACATTCACATCTAGAAAATAGTTCTTCAGAGCAAATGGGATGAAGAATGCTCAGGCTAAGGCATGTATTTTGAGGACCTCTCATATTGGTGTGAATCACAGACTAGCAGATGCTAAGATAATCTTTTCCAGTAAATGATTCCTACATGGCAAGAATTTTTAACTGAAGAGTATGAAGATAGCAAGATTGAATAGTTCCCACATAAGAACAAAGAAGCTAATTTATCAATCAAGGCTAACACAAAAGGTCCACTGGAAAATAGATCCTGTCCTCAGATACTCATGTATGGCAGATATGGAAGATACAGGCTACCTACTACTTTCTAGTTTTGTCCTGTTACTATGCTGCTTGTGGCTATATTCTTCACTGCTTCATCCAAAGCTACAAATTTGTATCTATTACTTTGGGGAAGATGGTTTGTGTCAGTGGCCATTTAAGTTGTCTTCCTTTCTTTGCAGGAATTCCAACTGATTGATTTTCAGCTTTACCCTTACATAATTTGCCTTATTACAGATCGGATTGTGCTTAGGTTCCCTGTGTGCTATGAAAGCAGTGTGTGTTTTCAGTTATTATTTTGGGTGCTGTTTGTTTTTATTTCAGCTCCAACTGAAAAACAGTTCATTCATACCAAATCAAAAACATCTGAAAAACCAAGAGTGCCACACACCAAACATGGTAATGGAGTCATTCTTTTGATTTTGTGTTTAATTATTTTTTCCCTTAGCCTCAGGTTTTGTGCTTTTTAACAGAATTAGACAGTATTTAACAGTAGTAGATTTTCGGCTGAAACAAATGCATTACATTTAAGTCAGTTAATCCAAAATATGCCAAAATTAAGATTTGAAGTATAGCATCAAAAATGTTCTTCCTCCTTTCTAATACATATAACAAATGATGACTAAAATACAGTAATGTGGGTGTTGACAAATTTCAGTGGCTAGATAGACTGACTTCTTTCTGTTGACTTCCTGGGAATCAGAGATGCTTCTCTGTGAATGCTTCCTGTTGGTTTTTTTTTTAACCACAAAATGCAGCAGAACTCCTTTGCAATGTGCTTGTACAGTTAGAAACTGACATTGTGTGCTATACTGTAACAAAAGTAGTCTTAAAAATAGTTACAGGGTCCTGTGTCTCTTCCTCTTTTTGTTATAGATGGAATGTATAGGAGAAGTTGGTAGAAAGATAATGATATTTCTCAGCAGTTGATTTTTAACATGTTCTATTAGTCTTTATTTTGGGACATTTTGAAAGTTTTAGAAATAGTGCAAATGCTACTTTTTTTCTATTACAGTTTCATATTCTGATTCTTCACATTTTCTCCTTGACAGCAATACATCAGACAACTCCACAACCAATTATTACAAAATCTTCTACTATCACTGAGCATTGGGCAACAATGGGTAAATAAGTTTCCTTAAAGTTAAGATGTTGGTATTTTTAATTTTTCAATGGATAGATTTCTAGAAAACACGCTCTGGTGTGATATTTTGTGTAACATTATTCCATTGTACTTCATTCTTACACATGCTTACACACATGCATGTTACTTAATAGAGATGAATCTCAGTTTTATTTTAGAAGTAAAGCAGAAATAGCCTACAGCGTATGTGTGGTGAGAAGCCTGTATTCATCAGACCTCCAACCAAATTCAGTGGTCTAATTTTTCTTTTAGAGCAAAGATTTTAGTAACTAACTATACTCATCCTACAGCACAATGCTAGAACTTTTCTCTTTTGGATAGTCATTTTGTTTCAGGTTCCAGAAAGCCATGGAATTGTTATTGTCTTTTTTCCAGGCATTTGAGGCATGCTTTTTCTGTGGCCTAAATATGGCATTGGATCATGACTCATGAAGAATACAATAATAATCTTTTTCCTTTTCTTTCAGCTCCAAAAGAAACACTGCTCATTCCTTCCAAACCCAAAACATCTGTCGGGCCAGAAGTACCACAGACTAAACCTGGTAATTTAAAGTTTGTAACTTTGAAAGTGTTATTGTGGCACTACCTCAGTTACACTTTCTTCTATCACTCAGTACTACTGTCATGTGACATGTGTGGTATGTAGACAGAAATTAGCATTATTGTTCAGCTCAGAATATGGTAATAAATTATATCAAAGAGAATGCCTAAGAATGTCATCAATTCCCATGGAGAGCAGAAGTTAAGATGATTGTGCTTTTTAATGTTTGTTTGTTGAATCGGTGGGTAGTAGCCATTACAAATATGAGGAATTTGATTAATGTTAGTAAAAGCTTCCCTAAATTCTTTCGGGGATGGGGGGGGGCGGGACGGACGGACGGGGGACTTTATTACCCTAAATGCTTTTCCTTCAATTTCTCAAGTACTTTTGAAACACTGTTTACCAAATCTTCATCCAAGATAGATGCTAAAAGTACAGGTACCTTCTTCCTATCCGTGATTTTTGCAGTAATTACAGTAGATTTAGGGATGCATAGTTGTAATGAAGGATAATGATAGCTTTCATTAAAATTACTAGTTAGGAAGATTACAGGAGAAAAAAATACTAGATTAGAGGAGTAACAACATGGTTATAAGAAAGAGCAGTTCCTAATATTTCTTACTCTTTGATCTAACCTCCAAACTGATAATATTTTAGTTTTAGGCAAATAGCTTAATGAAAAGTTTTATCATTTCCCCCTTTTTTTACCGTTAGACTTCTAGCCCTTTTGTATAGTCAAAAAGAATTTAAGCACAGATCCTATTCATTCCAGAACTGTACATACATGTTACTATGAAAATCAAACTGAACAGTCCAGGAAAAATATTTATTTTCTAATTACCTTGTTTTGAGAGTCTTTCTTTTAAGTAGCCAAGTTAGATTCTAAGTCTCAGTTGAAAAGAGCTATTTCTAATCATGTCATAGTTAACGACTGCCATGTTTTGGTACCACTACAAAGTTAGTTTTAGGTGAAGAATTTTAGAAAATAGAATGTATAGGTTTATTCTTTTCCTATTAAATTTTAAATCATTATGATGTATGTACAAAATAAACTACTGTTAATAAATTTGTCAAAAACAAATGGTACTATTTAGCCACTACCCTGTATGCTAGTAAGTAGGTTACTTTCCAGCTTCCATGCTTTAACCTTATTTTTGAAAGACAAAGAGACCTGTAGTATGTGTGTCTGCCTGCCAATCTCTTTTTGTCCATTAACTTAAGTATCTTTCACTAAATTCCATCAAATTTGAGTGAGAGAGGAATATCTGAAAGATAAATAGATTACTACAAGCTTTTAGAAATTTTTTAGGGAAATGCAAATTAATAAGACTGTAAACTGTCAGAATTCCCCCTAAGGGCATTTGTTCTGAAGATAATGGGGCTCAGCAGAATAGTTGCACTGTCTGGCTGTCAGCATGAAACTACATCCAGACTAATCAGAACACGTGTCTGCCCCATGTCTGTTAAAATTGTCTTAGCAGATGTGTAGATGATAGGTTTTTAGGAAACAAATGACACAGATCCATCATGAAATCCAACTTCTTTAATTTCACTTCTCACAGAACAATGTTTTATTTCTTGTAGCTCCAAGGGCAACACACCTGGGATCAATTAACCTTATAACAGTTCATGTTGTTGATGGGTCCAAAATTACTTTGGGTAATGAGAATATTATGTTGGTTTATTTTTCATAAAACTTTACTTTCTGTGCTTTTGCTATATGGCTAAACTTGCATTTTAACAAACAAATACCTTAATATATCTTTATGTCATGTTCATTTGTTAGTCACATTCCAGTGCATGTACAAAATGCTGGTTTTAGTTTTCCAGCCCTTTTGTTCATGCAATTCTTCCTAGAAATAAGTACTTCATGTACAAGGCTGAGGAGCCATATAAAAAAACGCTACCTGATCATCTTTTCTTCTTTTGCCTGACTTACTAGTGATAAGTATCTTCCCATTCTTAAAAAGTCTTTTATCTGTATAAAAGCATGATTTTCAGCCAGGTTTTTAGTATTAACTCATTGTATTTATAGTCTGAAGAAAGAGAGTTTGAATTTCCCTTCCAACTATGTTTAAAATAAATCATTTGCAATTGATAAACAATAAAATTTCTACTTTCAGTTCCCAATGAAACGTACCAGATTTCACCCAAGCCCAAAACTGCTCTAGCAACTGAAATTCCACAATTCATTACAGGTAATTTTTAGGATTTTCGTAAGTTGCTGTATTGAGAATGTGTAGATCTTAAATAAAATAAGTATGGTTTAAGGGTTTGTTAATTATCACCTTTAAAACCATTTCAAATATATAACTTGAAAATTTATTTTTCCCCATATCAAATGTTTCTTCATTATTGCTCTCAAAATCCACGTTTAATCACTATTGCCTCACAGATGATATGAAGCTTTAAAAACAGTATTAGTGCTGTGTATTCAATCCTCAGATGTATAGTATTGCAAACATAGATGTAACTGGCTTCCACCTTTTTCCTTATACCATACAAAATCTAAATCCATAAAACTTTTCCCAAATGTAAATGTTAAAAATGAATATTATGTTCTTTCCCACATAAATATTTTCCCTGACACTTCAGATGGATTAAGTGTTGTGGATAGAAAGGTTATTAGATTTGATTATCAAATACCTAACTGTTTATTTAAAAATTTGAGTTACAGAGGCTGATAATTTGACACAGATGACAGTGACTACTACTTACACTTTCAGATTTCAGTGTGATTCACACAGATTCTAACAACTAATATATCAAAATTATTTGTCAAATGATAGATGCCAATAAGAAAAGGTTGAAGGCTTGTGATTTTAAATTTGATGAGGCACTGTGCATCATCAGCTCTATGCAGTGATGGTATTTAATGGTTCCAGTTGTTTTCTCGTCAATACTTTAATGTTTCATGTTTTTATCTGAATATTTAATTGGGGGGGAGGGGTTCAGTTTGGTGTTTTATTTTGAGGTTTTTTGTTTGTTTGTTTTTTACAGAACCTAATTAAATGTCTTAAGGCCATGGATACCCTGCAGAGCTAACTCTGTATCCATATACAGTTGGGTAACTGGCTGTAAATATTTTATATCTTTTCCTAAACCTAAACATGAATGTAACTGGTCAGACTGCATGATGGAGTCATCTGACCACTAAGAAACTAGCATTTTCAGCGTGCATTTTGGATTGGAACTGATAGAATTCTCATATGTCCATTTTGCTGTATCGCATTGGTGCATGGACCTTTTTTCTGGCAAATTACACTATGTAATTACATTGGTGTTCCTTTTACACATAGCATTTAAACTGAACCTTATTTCTTTTAGCACCTCATAAGACACATCTCACTTCTGCAAGACCAAAGCCATCTGATAAATCACAGATCAGACCTGGTAATAATTGTTTATTCAGTTTGGGATGGGGAAAATATTAATTAATCAATTAATTTCACCTATTCTCAGTGGAATTTTAAGTGTTGCTGGGAAAAGGGGTATTTTTCTTTCAATTTAATCAGTCTGGAGGTAAAATCTTTCCAAATCAGAAAAAAAAAACCAAAAAAAAAAAACCTATGTATCATCACAGGAAGTGGTACTTTTTTTTTTCTAATGTGAAATTAATGGCATCACAAAAGTCTTGGGTTTTCTTCTCATGGAACTTTTTTTCTTTTTTCTTCTTTTTCTTTTTGTTTTTAAACTTTCTCACAGCTCTTAGTAAAACCACACCAGCACCAGCCAGAACAAAAGCACCTGGACTGCCAAAGTGGATTTTGCCAACAGGTAAAGCTGCAGTTTCTGGGGTTTTTTAACTTACTAGGGAAAGACAGGAATGTGGCTTCCTCAAATCATCTGGAGTCCTGCAAAATATTTAATTGTGTTTGATTATAGAAGTTATTTCCTCACAGTACTGTATGCAATTGCTGCTACTGGTCATGCTATATAATTCCTGAGTGACATTATGAACTGATACTGACACTCAGTCAGTGTAAATGTACAGAAAAATTATTATGTATAAGGCTACTCTTCACTTATGTTAGCTGATAGGTCCAGAATAAATAATGGAAAACACTTTGTTAGAAAGGGTTACCCAGTTGTTTAAGTCCAAGTCAGAACTCTTGGTAAGAAAGCCTGAAAGTCAGGTATCTGGCTAGGCTAGCTATGCACGTGGTGTGTTCACGTTGGACCTGCTTATATTCAGACTATGCGGTAGTTGGACTGGGTGATATTCAGGCTTGAATACTTCAAAACCAAGGAAGTTCCAATTTGGTGGATGATAGAGGAGGGTAAGAACTGTCACTTCAATTTAAACATCGTTACACACACAGATAACATACATCCCTAACCACAAATATTTATTCAAAATACCGGTTTGGCTGGGGGGAAAAATAATTTATCCTTTTTCAATTGTATTTGATTTTTCCAACTGACCAAAACAATGTCAGTCCTAAATCATAATGATTCAGTATTTTAATTATTTAAGAAAGCATTAATTTATTATGTCAATACAAATATTGTTGGAATTTTTAATATAGCCATTGGTTAATTAAATGCAGAATTTGGGGATTCTTCATCAATGATGGAAATTTAAAATAATAAATAATATAAATTAATAAATAATACATATTCAAAGCAGACTTTTGGCTGTTCACCCAGTACTAACAGTGATACTGTCCCATACTATTGGTGTGTGCTAGCTTGTTTAGGATAACTGAGTAATATACCATCTACTCTACACATTCCTTTTTTTTTTTTGGATGTGTAATGTTTCTCTGTACCAGGATTTCCAAAGTGTCTTTGGCAATGTAATATTTGTCGTTGACCTTAGTATGATTTAAGCTACTCATTCCTGTACATAATTTTGGGAAGCCCATTCTGTTTTCAGAAATGGCAAAACCTCACAAGAGATGGTTGTATATTCAAATTTAATTTAAAATAACCTCTTTAGAACATGACATCCTCTTCTGTATTACATAGAGTGGATGACTTCATTGAAGGAATGTGCTCTTTCATCTTTCATAGTTCTGGTAAATGACGTGAACCCATTGAATTTCAGGACATCAGAGATATCATTAAATGACCAATGGCAGTAGTTGGGGGTCAGAAGGTTTTGTTCTTTGTCTCTGTTGACTGTCCTCTTATAATAAGCTTTCTAATGTCTGATTACCATAATAAGCAGAATGCACACAGGTCTCCAGGAGCAGGTGGCTTTTGAAATCACATTATGAAATTATGCATGAATACACGATTATGTTAGACCGTACATTATGCTTTTCCCTTCTCCTATGTAGTAGTAATCTTGGCAGAGGTATATGTTGATCATAAAGAACAACAAAAAATGCATACTAAGTAAATCAGCTGTATAAACATAGTAGTAGGCATGTAAATTGTTAAATGTAGTTTATTGTGCTTAATGATGTTTTAGGTGACTGCTAAAGTATTGTTTTAAACAATCTTATAGTCATCATTGTTTCCAAGTCTTTATAGTTGCCAGTTATAGTCTTCCAGTTGCCCGGAAGTATTAGAGCTTCATTGTGGTAAATTATGTCAAAAATTGTCAGAGGACTATTACCTTGCTGTCCATGCTATGTATACTTACAGGCAAATAAGTACTTTCTTTTAGAGTTCTTCTGGAAAATTACACATCTAATCATATTTTCAGTTGCTCAGTTATGTAGATTTTTTTTCCTCTGAATTAAAGAAACATCCTGAATATGGCTGTTACCTAGATTTTGTGTCCTGCCAAGTGAGGCCTTTAAGTCAAATCTGGTGTCCAAAGTACTAAGGAAGAGCTGGCATCTATTGTCTACTGTGTATTTCTTTCTGCCTCCAACCCTGCTGACATAGACTCACAGAAAGATATCAATGAGTTGCTATACCTTTCTTCTCCAAAGTGCAGAGAAATACCCAGTGAATTATGTATGTTCATACTATGTCTTCTGTAAAGCAAGTATGTCACCGTATTGTGGCAAATTCAGTGTCTGAGCCTACAAGGATGTCTGTGCTCACAAAAGTCATTTGGCCCAACAAAAGAGTTCAGGGTGTCAATTATAGAAATCTTCTATATTTCTTCCAGGCAATGCGTTTATGCAATATGCATTTACACATTGCAAAGAGAAGAGATGTATGCAGAAGAGACTTAAAAAAGAGAGTTCTACTAACCTGGAACCTGAAATCTTACCAGAATCCCTAATTGGACTGTAAGGAACAATATGTTTTCAGGCTTACCTTTGGACTTTATGTCATTTTCTCTTTCTCTGAAGAAGAGCACATTTGCTGAAGAGCCATGGATATGTTTGGAGACCAGTTTGGATCTTTTAATTCCTTGCTGGGCTGGCACTGCTGTTGAATGTACTCCAGTTCTTCTTTAGCACTCGTTAGCACCAGTGCAAAGATGTTTCATCCCATGCAGTGTGCTTGGCAGCCCAGACGATAGGCAGTGGAATTTTTTTCCAGCGGCAGCACATGGGACTGTGACTGATTTCCTGGCAGGTTTTTCAGTCCCCTGGCTAGCTCTTGGGCCAGGTGGTATACTCAACTGTGGGAACGAGGCAGGGATTGCCTCCTTGTGACTAACATTCCTTTGAATTTTCTACCATGTTTTAGGCATTTTCACTAGAATTTTGTTTTATTGAGATTGCTTTTTGTATTTGTCTTAGTGTATGTGACTTAGCTACTCAGTTATTCTTTTTCCTTAGTCCTAATAATCTAAAAAAAAATGTTGCTGATCTATTAGCCTTCTGGACAAACTTCAGCAAACAAACTTTGAGCAGCATTTCCATTTTCCTTATGAAAGACAGAGTGAGTTGTTTTTCATTATAATTGCCATTAATTTTGTGTTCTATTTTCCTTTTGTTTTTGAAACTGTGAGTGTATAGCCAAGTTCTAAAGAAACTCAAGTACTAAGGTATTTCACTTTGTTTTATCAAGGGCACTTTTTCCAGTTCTTCAATTAAAATGATTTACCCTTCTAAAGGTATTCCTGCTATTAAAGATGCAGCAGTTAGTTTTAAGGTGTTCCAGACCCCCTTAATATTTCTGGGGAAAAAATATAGAAGTAAAAGAATACACAAAATCATGTGCAAGTAATACATCTATTCTCAGTTCTATTAAAATTTTGGATTAATGTGTTAAGTTACAATGCTTGTAATAAGCAACTTATGTTAGCTAACGTAAGGCAAATACTCTGGGAAATGTAGCAAGCTGTCTGATATCTGATAATGCATGTACAAAAAAATAAACAGATTTTTATGCAACTTTAATGTGCACTGAAACATTCAAAAAGGAGATTTTGTCAACAGCGAAGTGTGGTAGTTTGGTCAGCTTTTTCCCTGAAAATATGACTTATTTTTCATTACTACTTTACTAATGGAAGAGCAGCAATGCAAGTTTCTGAAAAAAAAAAAAAAAATCACTTCTTCCACCTAGAATCTGTACAATATTTTGTTCATTCCGAGCTGATATAAATCAGAAAAGATTGTGATTCTAAATTAGGTTCTCGGGTGATTTAGTGTGTTTTAGTCAATGTGCTACTACATTTTGTTGATGTGTCTATTGTGAGGTGAAGCTAAGAAACTACATGTACTCTGCCTATGACTTGTGGTGTGTTAGACCTTTTTTTTTTTTTTTTGAAGCTGGTGCTGGTCTTCTCATGTGTCTTCTTCCTTGAACACCAATCACATGAGACATTGATTAGCACACTGATGTTTTGTTTATCTGAAGATCTAATTAACCACTTTAGTTACCTAAAGACAAATTGCACTTATATAAAACCACATGATGTGTTTAGAAATTTTGGTTGCAGGGACCAGATGACCTGCATCTTGTTCCCAGTTTACAACAAGTCTGATAATTTTAATCTTAAGTAAATAATTTAATGCTTCCATACTATTGTTTTCCCCTGTGAGGAGTACTGAGACTCAGTCGTACTTTTAGACAGTGGAGAGTTTCTATTCAATCTCATTTTGAGTGTAGTACCACAACTGTAAATTCCTAAGGTATGCCTGGCAAGAATGGCCAAATAGTAAAATACTTGAAAAATTGTCTGCTTAATGCTGTTGAAATACTAGTTTATTCCTGAAGCAAACTGAGCACCAGATTATAAACCGATAAAGTCTCTGGTTTAAATGTTTAGATCTTGTTGGAATAGGCTTGAAATTTGATGATTAAATTGATTTTAAGATATTTTTTAATACATTGACTTTCAGGGTTTTTTCTTATCTCTTGAGAAAGAGTGATTTTTTGTTTGTTTTCACAAACACAATGAAATTGCAAAGCATTTTCTCACTGTACCATATATAGAGTTTTTATAAAATAAATATACTTATTTTGTGTAGGGAAACCATATAAATTTAGTAGTCTGGCTGCCCTATAAATATCAGCATGTGAAACGGTTGTTCTGTTCCAGGAGTAGTTGTGTTTCTCTCTTTAATGCCATATCCTTCAGTTTTTTTTAAATGTGTTTATATAGCCTAGAAGTAGGCCTTTCTTTTATATACAAACTGAATTTTATCCACACTTTGCCTCCAGTTTTCCAAATATAATATATATCTAGGTCAGAATTGCTCAAGCCTTTTAATGTGAGGGATAACCAAAGATATTATTTTTGGGAAGGAGAGCAGTGCCCTTTTCAAGAATCAATGGACATTATATTCTGAATATTGAAACACTAAAATTTTCTCTGTACTCATCATTCCACATATAATCTTGTTTTAACTCACCTTAATCTTACTCATTCTTACTTTCCAAATATGCTTTTTTCAATTAATATTTCCAATTAAATTACAGAATCTTCTAGACCAAGACCACTTTCTGTTTACTTGAATAGGAAGATAATGGGTATCACTAAGTTATCACTAAAAATATAGATGGGCCACATACGTCAGTGTTGCACTTAATGTTAGCTGCAGTTTGAACATACACAATATACAAATATTCCATGACTTCGTACTTCACTGTATTTGTTTCTTTTCCTTTTGTTTCGCAGATGAAGTATATACACCTGAGGATATTGCCGGACAAATTAGCATGGATGTGGAAAAATCTTGGGAATAC
Organism: Nycticryphes semicollaris; assembly: GCA_013400055.1. Classification (NCBI taxonomy): domain Eukaryota; kingdom Metazoa; phylum Chordata; class Aves; order Charadriiformes; family Rostratulidae; genus Nycticryphes; species Nycticryphes semicollaris. The sequence goes on along the minus strand of VXBJ01000196.1, from coordinate 1,200,247 downwards.
AGTGATACCTGGGAAAAGCCATTTTCTGGTAAGGTTAATAAAGTAATACAATATAGCAATTTTTAACAGTTATGAAAAACAAAAGCAAACTTTTTTTCATTTTTCATTTTTGATAGGCATAGCATAAAGAGTCTAATGATAATTTCTCTTTTGTTACATACTTTGCTTCAAAATGAGTGTGACCACTTTTATCAGTTGGAAAGCACATAAGATCAGAATTTTTGTGAGTAGAATATCAAGATGATTTCAAGTACACTGAGGTAGTATTTATTGTAGGAAGAAGTATCCTGTTGGCTGACAAAAAGTTATCATTGACAGAAGTGAGTAACTGCACAGAAAATTATTCACTGAAACAAATACAAAATTCTAAAATTAGCTACATTTTTTCAGTGTAAGCTTGGTTTAAAACTCTGTGGTATGCACTTTCCAAAGAATTTAGGGCTGAAAATACAGCTCATTTCAGTTTCTAACCTCAATTCTCTGCTTTTGATATTAAATCAGACACAAACCATTGTTTGAGAAGTCAGAATATAACTTGCAGGGGGTTTCTGATTTTATAGAATTGCTAACACTCTTGTAATGTCATTTAGTAACTACATCACCCAGCCCTCAGCATCCTCCTCTACTTCCTGTCAAGCCTACACAAATGAGAAGAAAACCTCTGCCTCCAAACACCGTGACTGGTAAACCAGGGAGTCCAGGTATCTCAGCCTCTTCAGTATAAATATTTTATTATGTGTGAGGTAATACTGAACTGTCTAGCAGGGTATAGGAGAATTTATAATATAGATTCTTTTTGCTTAATCTGTGATATGTCTAGAAACTAGCTTCTGGAACATATAAACATATTTTGTCTTCATACATAAACTCTGTTTTCTTTTTGATTTCCTAACCTAGTTATGTCAAAATCGTCCCTAGTAAGGGAGCTGAAAGCAAAATAGCATAATGCAAGTCGTCTTTTAAGATCAACCTTAAGAACATTTTATGTCTACTAATAGCATTGCAGTTGCAATTACTTAATGTATATGTCTGATGGGAGAGATGGAATATTATGGTTCAATGCACACACCCAACTGACTACTTGTAAAGAAATTCTGTCCCATGCATACGGCATATCCATCAACCACAAAAACTAAAGATCTAGCAGACACCCAGAAAACTAACTGCACTGGGAGACAGAGCAAGCTGTTATTTCATGTGCAGAGTTTAGCTTCATTCCTGTGCTACGGTATGCCCGCTTCTCAGTATCAGCATAAGAGCACACAGAAACTCTCACAGTTCCTGTTTTATTTTCATTTCATCCTGAAGCTGATATTCAGTATCTTTACATAAGTTTTGTCTGTGGATTCTATAAAAAAAAAAAATCTTTAGGCTAATATTATTGCAGGTAGTCAGAAATTATCATGTCATTATGTTTAACTTCATGAGAAACGCTTCTCTTTTTATATTATTGCCTCTAATTCACTGGAAATATAAAGGTCTTGGCTCTGCTGTATTTCCTATTGGCTTTTTGTTTGTTTCTTTGTTTCATTTGGATCTTTGTTTGCCATTAAGGAATTAAAGACCTAACTGATTCTTTAGTATTTTGTGCAGCAGTTCAGAAGCAAGAATCTCTAAACTGGATGAAGCAAGCTATATATTTACTCAATTGCAGAGCCAAGATTGAAACGTTGTGTCTGTACTTGTTGTTGAGCAGTGGTGTTTCCTTAGTAATAGCTACAACAGAACATAAGACTTTGTCAGTCTTAAGCTTTAGCAAGAAAAACCGTTGACCTGATATATTTTCTTTTGCTTGTAATGGGGCCTGTGCTAATTTTCTCCATTAAGCATCTAATTAATTTACCAGTGTTTTGCAATTTCACCAGTTTTCCATATACTAGAGGCCAGGTTATGTGGTAGTCAGCAGTTACCATACCTTCCTAGGCATTCAAGATGGAATAAACTGGTTAGATGATCTGGTTCTTCCTTATGAGGCTAGTAGCAGTTTTTCCTTTTTTTGTGTTTCCTAGTGTTTTGTCCAGCTTACTTTTAAACTTTATAACTGAGTTTTTTCTGGTTCCCTGGAGAGACTGTTTCGCAGTACTAACAGGAAAAATTGCCTCTATGTTCTTCTTGGATTTTCCCTTTCATAATTCTGCCCTGTTTCTCTTCCTCATTAACACTGTGATTAATTCCTTGCTTGCGTCTTTCTTATTAATCCATTATGGGAAGGTTTCTACACAGACATTAAAAGTCTCCTGAATGGAAAAAAAAGGAAACAAGAGAGATACAGAGCCTTTGTGAGACTGGACTCTAGCGCAAGTCTTAATAAATTTCAACTTTATTAAAGAAATTAGTGGTAAGGAGAGAGAGAATCTTTATTATGAGAATCTTAATTTCCACTATTAAGGAAATGAATGGAAGGTGGGGATTTTTGTTGTTTTAAAACTTGGTTCACCAGAGTTCTGCGTTCAGTCACCATGTTCTTTTGTGACATATACGCAGGGAATGTAACATGTACATTACATAGTTCTTGACTTTTTTTGGATTGAGATTTCACAGTCATGCAGTGGTTATCTGGGAGTAATATTCTCTGTTTCTGAATGTTTTATGATCTTAGTTCTCGTCTTTTACAGTTACTTTGAACACGATCAAGACATTCTTTACCATGGATTGCTTGCCTCTACGAAACTTGCTTTCATTGTTAGGTGATAACAGCTGAGGAGTAAAGACAATGTCACATAGTCTAAAATAATTTTTAAAATACCTATTTAATTATGGAAGATAGTATCGCCTCTATCAATCACTTCTGTCCAAATGTATGGTGCCTAGTACAGAACAGATCAGTTCAGAATAAAAGCTTTTTCCTCAGGTCATGTAGTGTTATAAATGTTGGACGTGCTTGCTTTTTTCTTGATTTCATTTGAAGTGCATCTTAATTTCATTTTGTGGAAGCTCTAGTACAGTTCTGTGGTTAAATTCTTAACGCAGACCATAGTTAAAGACTCTGTGTTTATCATTATACATTATATATGTGCAATATACATTATATACAGTGCTTAACATTTTAACAAGGCTCTAGCCTTGCTAATACATCTGCTGTATTGACAGTAGAAATGAAAGGACTTCAGCTATATTTGAGGAAAGAATCCAAAGTTCAGTTGCTGAGTATGATTATTCTGTCTTACAACTGATGAGGAAATGTGGTCTTTCATTTGAGAAACAGAAATGCTGATGCTAGTCATTTTGCATCCTTTTACGAGTCTGTGTAGAATGATTCTGTGCATGTGCATTAAGCCAGGTCATACTCTAGCTAACTGAAGTCATCCAAAACTATCTCCAAGTAGTAAAAAATATTCTTACTGGGTTTCAGGAATAGGTTATACTGGCAATAATGGCAACTTGGAACTTTCCTAAATCCAGCTAGAAGCTGTTATATAAGTTTTGAGGAAATATCATGGTTTGAATGAAAGTAGTTGTTTCATGAAGCAGTTGCCGCAAATTTGAATTCTATTAGAAAATCTGGAAGCTGTTTCATTCTTTAAATAGTAAATGCCCTTGTTGCCACAAGTTCCTCTTTCTGTCATTATAGCTAAACCTGCTGGACCAACAACACCTGTGAGGACAGGAACATCATATAAGACACCAACAGCTTTTGCAACTCCAGAGTATTACGGTAAGCATATTACATACCAGGCTGGTTTGGTTTTGGGTTGTTTTTTTTTTTTTGCGAAAATAAATTTTTCCTTTTTTCCTTTTGCTTCCCTTCCCTTAACTATACTGATGCACTGTATATTTAGTATAAGAAGTGTTCTGTCTGAGGTGATTCTGATTTCCCTTATTCCATTTTGCAACTTCTAACTTCATCTGGCTGTCTTCTGATACACACCTTGGTAAATGAGAACATGCTGGCCCTTCCATCTTCCTAGGAATCAATACGTGCTTATCAGGCTTGCAATGCTATTCAGTGGCTACTTTAAATTTGTGAAGGGAGTAGGTAAGGCACATCTTTTCTTCAAAGTTTCTTTTTACATGGGACATAAATTCAAATTATTTTTTGCCAGTGACTGATAGTGCTCAACACGGTTGTGATATCCTCCTAGCTGTCTGATCAATCTGCAACCATTTAGGTAGGAAAAGTTGTAATAGGGTAACCATAGTGGTTAATTGGTACTTTGCCCTTTTATAGAATTGGGCGTTAATTACAGGTTCAGACCTAAAACTCACAGAATCACAGAATCACAGAATCTTAGTGGTTGGAAGGGACCTTTGAGATCATCGAGTCCAACCACATGAAAAAAAACAAAAAAAAAAACCCAAAAACACAACAAAAAACCCACACACAAAAACAAACAAACAAAAAAGCCACCCACCAACTAAACCCCACACCCACAACCCCACGCACAACACCCCACCACAAACCAATAATCTTGGCCACTAGAGCATGCCTTGAAGAGCCACGTCTACACGTTTCTTAAATACCTCCAGGGATGTCGAATACCTCCAGGGCCTCAAAGCAGCCATAAAGGAATGGGTTTGGAGGAGGATGTGCTTAAATTTAATTTTTGAATCAAAATATGCAGCTCTAGGTATACAGTCATGAATTATGCTGTTTCTAATTTTCCTGGACTTACAGTAGCACTGAAATTCTTGTCTCCTTATAATGATCATGAACTCACTGTGACCCTTAGTGCTCAGAAAAGGAAGCCAGATGCTAGATTTGTTTAAAAATGCTTGTTATGAAGGTATTGTGTTTTGTCCATTGATGTGCATTGTAGTATTTGCATCTGAGAGACTGTAGGGCAATTTAACACACCATTGTCATGAACCTTGACCACTCTAGCACATTTCTATTTACCAGGATATTTGCCTTCAGTTTCCTTCAGATTTTGTGGAACTTGTACAGTCTCTGGAAACAGAATTTATGATTTCCTTGTTGCTATTTTTAGAGAAGTTCATGTGCCAACATAACAGTGCTATATATTCTATGAACATGGAACAAGCTCCAAGCTAAACAGCCAGTACAGTGCAAAAACATACTTTTTAGAAGGTCTAAAGAGCATTTTGCATATGTTGCATTAACTGAATCCAGCATCAGTCATGAACTCTGTCATTTTGATTATGTCTGTCTTTATACTAGCAGGTACATATGGGGTTTACTTAGCATCACAGCCAAAGTGAAATCCTTAAAAGGGAAAGACAGGTCTGGCAGCAAAGGTCTACCATGGAAGAGCTTTATCATGACTTAAAATGCCAAATGAACTGTGAAATCCTGCAGTTCTAACATGGAAACCTCCTACTTATTGTAAATTAAATTATAACTCTGTCTCTCACAGTTGATGCAACTGTCTTCAGCTCAAGTCCTACATCAGAAACAGATTCTTCAGGCAAACCAAGGTACCAAGGTAGGATTATAATAGCTATGGTATTTTTATTTGGGGAAATATATGAAAATTGACCTATATTGCATCAAAATTATCTTCTTTGATTATTTGAAGGACAAAGCTTCATTTGATTCTGTTTCATTTCAGTGCCTGTGAAAAGACTGTAGCGCAGACCATCAGCATAGTCTTGACTAAGTTTTACTTCTCTTCTAATTTCTTCTCTCCTAGTTTACAGTCTTGTCCTCAACCATGTGGCAAGTATAACTGGAGAGGTATTGCCCCCAAAACCAGTGCACCTTACCAGAGGGGATATCTGCCCATGATAAACGCCTCACCTCTGATTCCAGGCTATGCATATTCAGATAGCCCAGAAATATGATAACATACACTAGATGAAGCAATAAAGTAGTCAAGTTATTGCTGTTGCAGTAATCTAGAGAGTTTAGTAAGGCGAGATGACAGGATGAAGTGCTTTTGTACGAAAAGCTTTTTCATGTTTTTTTCTTGATCTGGTAAGGGATATTACATTACTGAAGACACTGTCTTTCTTGTGATTGCTTATTGTTTACATCCAATAGAAGTTTTAATTTTAGAACTAATGTATTTGTCCTAATTTTGGTGCAGCGTACAAGACGTTTGCCTCATAAGGTGTGTTTCAAGGTTTGGTCCTGTACCACTGAAAATGATTAAGATTTTGACAGTCACTTTAGACACTGCAAGTTTAATAATGGAATAACTCTGGAGTTGTTACTCTTTCTGGTGAAACAAAGTGGTGATGGGTTTTACATCTTTGTGTTAGCGTAGGGCTCAAAACCTGCAAATGGAATTGTAGTGTCATTTTAGTATAGAAGTACGAAAGTTAATTGTCATATTTTATGACAGAAGTTAATTCTTTCAAACAGTGTATATCACTCATTATTACCTTCAGAGTGATATTTCATCACTGGTGTCAGTGGGAAGGAGGTGAAGGCAATATTAGGTTCTAGATTTGGCAACAAAAAACCCAAGCAGCTTAATACTGAATATATGACTTTTAGTCTTAAATATTTATGCTTGACTTTGATTTGATGTGCAGATTTTTACTTGGTGCCCTGATATGGAAGTTGTGCAGTAAGTGAAATGGCACTGACATTTTGTAAAAACACCGTATTGAATAACAGCTCTTTCATATTGCTTTTAGCCCCCCATGTCAAGTACATGAAGAAAGATGATGATGTGCCCTGCTCTATCACAAGCTCTCTTGAACATTTTCCTCAAGAAGAAGCGGGCAGCAAGGAGGAACCTACTCGTCCTCCACAGAATCCTCCAACCAACCTCACAGTGGTGACTGTTGAGGGCTGTCCAACTTTCGTCATATTGGACTGGGAAAAACCAGACAATGACACTGTTACTGGTTGGTTTGATTTCTTTTCTCCGTTGTATCAGAATGCAGTATTTCTGGCTTCTTTTTACTTTCACAGTGGTTTTAGGGCATTCAAAAATACTTAAATTCTAAGGGAGTCTTACACCCTTACAGTTCTTTTATTTTGTGCTACTGTCAACTCCAGCGTGGATAAGAAAATGCTACTACATTAGCAACAACTATGTATTTGGTGTCAATGATGACGCAAAAAGATACTTAAGAAGTATGACTCTGTATCTTCTCTTAATTTCTGGCTTCTCTGTGTACAGGATCTGGTAAGATCCAGTCAAGATTTCTAGCAATGTGACAGTAGTCTTTGTTAGATAGATGCAAATACATAATGTAGAAGTCTTTCTTGATATGAGGATGTTGTCGATTAGAGAGACAGACAAAATGAAACCTTACATCCATCTAGTAAGTCAGTAGCACTCTACCAACATAATGTTTGCTGTACCCATCATAGGTTCACCAAGTTCTCAATGTTAAAAGAATCTGCTTTTTTCATTTCCAAAGGAAGGTTTTTATATTGAGAATACACCCTGATGAATCATGCAGGAATCAGTAGATAGACAGGTAAACTTTCAAGACAACCATTGGTAATTTTTCTGTTGTCTTCTGTGTATCAATACAAGCTTACAATAATTGAACATTTTATTATCAACTGAAAATTACAGTTCTTCTGTACTGTCAGGAAAATGGCTTTTGTTTTTATCATGAACACAAAACTGCGATTTGAAAAGTCACTGGCTCATCACAGCCATGGCTAACCAGATTTGGCTGTGTTGTATTACAAATTAGTAGAACAGGTAAGACTAGTGAGGACTAAGACTTGATCATTAGCTGTTGACTTCGGTATGTAATTGAGATGTTTTCAGATGTTATTGTATATGCATATCATGAGAGACTTCAGTGCAGGGGAATAATTAGAAGACTGTCACAAGCAAGGCCGCTCTCTTCCCCAGATTATTTCTTCCTTGATTTTCTGGCAATAATTACTAGATTTAGCCTCTGTTCTTTCTTGCTCTCCCTTCCATTTGGAAAAATAATAACTACAAAACCAAAGGGGCACTCAAAAATTAACCTGCACTTTTTTCTTCTGGGAAAGAGGAAGAAAGTTAGCCCTTCTGCTGGATTAAAAAAGGAATAAAAAGAGACTGTAGGCTAATGAAAAGTACAAGCAAGATAGAAAAATTATTACCTGGCTTGCCTTTCACAATGTACTTCATCCTGGAAAAAAAGGAAGTGTGAGCTTATTGCTAACCTTAGAATTAAGCTGAGGATAGGCTCTCTGTGAACAGTCCCCACTCCAGGAAGTTCTGCAATGCTTCCGTCTTTTTCTGGGAAAAGCCTTTTTGTTGCTGTTGTCATTTGGACAGACTAGTCCTTAGCTTGATTAGATCAGATAAGGGAATTTAGTCTTTGTGTTTTCTTGTAAGACCTGCTGTTTTTCTTAAGTATGTTAATGAACCCGCTGCAGTACAACAATTTGTCTTGCAAAAATAGAAAAACATTTCCACTGTAGCTGGTAAAACTGTCAGGCCACGTGCTCTAATGACAGCAAGGCATAGTTGCCTTCTGATACTATTTTATTTCTTTTTCAATGCGCCTTTTGAAATATAGAGCAAGCAATGCTCACTGTTTCTTCTGGGAGTTCAGGTAGAAACCCTTACTCTGTTCAGTTGTAATAAACATTCGTGAAAGTTAACTTTCCATGAAGTTTCTTCTCTTCTATAAGACTATTCTGTGATAACTGAGACACCTGGCATATCCCACCCCATTCCAGAAGAAAAGATTAAACCCTTCTGCAGAGTATGTGACTAATACTCATTTGGCTTCACTGAGTGAAACTTCAGTTTTCAATCTAGCTCTCTTCCTATCTAGATGTAACAGTTTGTTCATAAGCACTATCTTAATTCCTTTTAACTTCACTGTAATACAGAATGATTGAACTCTGTGGCTTACAAATACTCTCATTGAGCTTGCCTCCTTCTTCTTAACTTCAAAAAATTACTCAGTTAATGATTTATCCAAGGACATTTTCTGAATTCAAGAGACAGCACTGAATCCCATTTTTTGAAAACAGTGATTACTTCATATTGGCATCACTATGACATTACTTGTTTAGACAGACTTAAATCAAGTTTTCTGTCATCTCTTTTTATTTTTGTAGTTTTTACATGTTTTTTCAATCATCTGATTTCGGCATCACATCTCTTTTTTTAATGCACTATTTCAGATAGAACTGTGGAAACAGAAAACGTAATTTTTTGTGCCCTTTTTTTAAAAAGGTTTCTTTACTTGACTTTTAGCTATGCACAAGGGGTTTCATCATATTGGATAGTCCTAAAAACAAAATTGTACTTCAGTAATGGAAAGGTCTGACAAATAATAACCAAAACAGTGATCAAGTTTACTGCCTTGTTTTCATAAAGGCTGCAAATGTCAGGAACCAAGACCATTTTGCTGGTGCTCTGCTACTCCTGTTGAGTTGCCACAGAAATGTAGGGCAGTTTGTTGTCTTGCGCACCACATAACCAGGAGGTACTGGATGTGTTCAATAGTTCTTTGCGTGGTGTGTGTGTGTGCACACATGTGTGCATGCCCATTCTCATGTGTTGTGTTTTCTAACTTGAATGGATTAAAAAGTTCAAATCACATGTTGACTTGAGGTTGACAGGAGCAGAAAATTTGAATTTCTGTCAAGTTGCCTACTCATTCTCTATCTGGATGTATGTACCTAAGGCAGTGGATATCCATCCTCTCGTGTTTCCAAGTAAACATAAGTTCTCTAATGAGGCTTAATTAGGGCAAAAAAAGGCTTTTCTGTTTGTGTGGTTTTTTTCTCCACTGTCCACTAAGCACTCGGTGGCTACATAGGAAAAGGTTTTTGTTTCCAAAAAGGAAATGCATAAAGAGAAAACACAGATATATTTTACACAAATACATACTAACTGTAAAGGCTGATGTCTTTGGTCATTGCACTGGGGTCACACTTGAACAAATGAGCTAAAATAAAGGTCTTCTACATAATTATCCCCCTCCAGCCCCACCCCCTCCATGTGAGACCTCCAGTCCTGATGGTCCATAAATTTGTTTTTAAAAAGCAATGGCTTGTCTTTTGCTGTTCATGGGTGACTGTTGTGGGGGAGGACTTCTGAACATGGAAATTTTGAAATCTTAAGTATCAGCAGTAATTCCTTCCTTCATGCTGACTTTCTGAGATACTATTAAACTTACTTTAAATCTTATGTTGCTCTGAATATACTCCAGATAACTGGTTCTATTACAAGGTAAAAATGAAAAGATGCACTGGTCCATTCAAAACTATTGCAGTAAATAATCTGAAATTGATATGTGCATACATGTATATAATTGCTCAAATTGAATTACTGTGGTTTAGAAGCTTGGAATTTTAGAACAATTTTAAGGGCTGCACTCCACTTCCATTTAATTGCATTGTCTTACATAAATTTATCCCAGTGGTTTTGATGGCTGCCTATTGCATAGAAGAGTGCGAAGGAAGCACAATTGAGGGCAAAATCAGGTTAATTTGTGTATGTATGTTCATTTACCTGCACGTCTTCTATGTTTACTCTGAATAAGAATCTGAAAGTCCAGCAACAATTAAGAGAGTTTTTTTATTTTTAAAACTGTATCCAATTGCAGGTGTTTTTCTGTTGACAACAAACAAGTCTCCTTGTATTGAGAATTAAATAATTTAGAAAAAAAAAAAAAAAAATGAACGAAAGTTGTTTTCTATAGGTTTTGTAGCTGTTGATAAGTGTCCTCTGTCTTTGTCCTCACAGTATAATACAGCTTTATTCTTTGTGCTGTAGGTCTAAATATTCATTGCAAATGTTCTTTGAAAATACTCATCTTTGCAAGTTTACAGTTAGCAGAGCTGCACTTGGTATTACAGACAGATTTTAGGAAGGGTGGTGGGCTGGAGAGGTTGTGAATTTCTTTCTAGGGAGAGGAAAGTTTGCAATATACTCAGTACCTTCATTAGAAGAGTTTGTTATGAATCGGGACAGAGGATGTCTGCCAGAGAGACTGTATCTTGGAAAGGGCTATGACTGAATGGGTAGCTTCTTCCCAAACATCTGTTGTTAATTCCCTGTTCAAAGCATGGCTTGTGCTTGATGATACATCCCAGGGAGATGAAAAGAAAATAGTGAGACTCCATAAAATACAGAAATAAATTTAAGCAAAATTATTTCATTTTAAACTGGCAGATTCCCTAAGTGCACAATCCAAGTTAGATGGGCAGTTTCCTTTGGAAATATTAAAAAATATATGTCTTATTTTAAGTTAATAGGGGTTTAAGCATTTAGAAGCTATACTTTCACCTTTGATACTTTTTTATTCAAACTGCAGAAAACTTTTTTGTGTTTGGAATATTGTCACCAGTGTACCTTTGGGCAGAGGTGAGATGTTGAGTATCCTCTGTCCCATAACTGAATTAGGAGGAAGGATGAGGAGCTAGGCACTTGGCAATCTGGAATTGGATATTTCTTTCCTAACAACTTTAGTATACTAATGTCCACACTGGTTCACACAAGATGTCTTTACAGTAGACAGCAGAATTGGAAATCAGATGAGAAAAGAGAGGGCAATGAGGAAGCTCACATAAGCACTGTTATTTAAGCAAATGTCGCTTCTTTATAATTTTCCAGAGTATGAGGTTGTGTCAACGGAAAATGGAGCAAGTGATGGTGAAAAGGAGAAATCAATTATCACTACAAATCAAACTCATTCTACTGTGGAAAACCTAAAACCTGACACAAGGTAAATAAAATAATTTTCTAAATTAATCCGACTATTTTATACTGTCAGCTCTCTGAAATTTCAAATGAAAAATATATATAAGACCAATGGGTTTACTCCTGTTCTGATAGGAAAAAGGTATGCTTTAGTTTTGCTTTCTTTTAAGTTAACAGATAAGACATATCTGAGGAATCTTTAAGAAATTTCTAAGAGTGTATATGGTCTGGACAAACTGTAAAAGTGACCTGTTCAGTCAGAAAGATTAACAGTCAAATGTACAAAAATGTACTGATTTTTATAAAAAAAACCTCCTGAATTTGAAAGAAACAAGTGAACATGTGAAAAAACACAAGAAACCTGATATGTCAGGTCAAGTTTTGCATGTATAGTTATCTCTCTGAGGTTTAAGGGTGCTCAGCACAACTGACATAGGCTGCTTGCCTATTTAGATGGATGTTCATTCAAATGCTGGAATGTAAATTAGGCCACTGTACGAAGCTTAACAATTGAATTACACCACAGAGAGGAAAGATACATTTGCCCTGTATATGTAGTTTTCTTTCATTGTCTCAAAACAGCTGTCAAGTTAAAAATGATCATTGAATTCCAGTTGATGGCATACATCTCATGCAACTAGTCCAAATAGGCATTATCGCTCTTTTAAAAAAAATCTCATCAAATATTATTCTTCTTTGTTGTAATATTCAGAGCAGGGAAGAAAACCACTTGTCCTGTGTTTGTGTTGCATTTATTGATTGCATCAGAAAGTTAATGAATGCCACATTTTTTTCCTGTAAGACCATCCATTTGGCTTTGGTAGCTGGATTTTTCTGATTCAGATAAACTACTCTTTCCTATTATTATCCTTAAATTGGTAACACAGCACAAAACTCTATATAGAACCCATCTTGAACCTTTACTTTCAGGCAGTATGTGGTTTAATCTGGGGTGTTATTTTCTTAGCTCACATACTTGTGACCAGCAGCTGCTAGGAGAAGGACTGAGGAAATGTTACAGAAAGTGGAGGGGAAAGGAAGAGAAATAGAAAGGAAAAGCTGGGGGAAGTTATGATACCCAAAAAGAGCTTCATTGAGAGACTCCAAGGCTTATGATGGAATAAAATTGCTGTGTATTGTATCAAGAATATCTTTATTATTTCTTAAAGGCACATGACTTGTGCAAGGGTGAACTGCAAATATGTTATTCTGTCTTGTTAAGAGGTAATTAGGATATGTTATCAATGCAACAAAGACCATACATCATTTTCCTCAGTCTCTTCCTCGATCTGTTGAGAAGACTTAGAAGAGACAGCAAAATGATATGTTTCTGGAATAGCAACTGAAGAAAGGCAGTAGGTGCTGCTAAATTTGTCAGGCTGTGCTGTTTGTGTTTTCATTTCAGTTCTGTTTTCAAATAGTACAGTTGCATCCTTGAGAAGAACTGTGTATTATTAATGAGATTTTCTTTCATTACACACTCAAACACTTCACATTGCATATGGTGATAGAAATGGGATTAATTTGGTTAAGTGTAGAAAAGACATGGAATCAAAGTCAAGTCCTTCATGCTGAGGTCAATGTCCAGATGTCCAGAAGAGAAAAGCATTTTTGTACTGCTCTGGTGTGGACATACCTTGAGTATTATGTTCAGTTCTGGGCACCTCAACACAAGAGAGATGTTGAGGTGCTGGAGCAAGTGCAGAGGAGGACAATTCTGCAGACCTGGTGAGAGGCCTGGAGAATAATTCTTATGAAGAGTGATTGAAGGAGCCGGGACTGTTTAGTTTGAGGAAGAGGAGGCTGAGAAGAGACCTCATTGCACTCTACAACTACCTGAAAGGGCATTGTAGAGAGGTTGGTGCTGTTCTCTTCTCACAGGTGTTTAGCGATAGAATGAGAGGGAATGGCTTCAAGCTGCAATAGGGTAGGTTTTAGCTGAACATTAGGAAAGAATTTTTCACAGAAAGAGTGGTGAAACACTGGAATAGGCTGCCCAGGGAGGTAGTTGAATCCCCATCCCTGAATGTGTTTAAGAGTCATTTAGATGTGATGTTGGGAGATCTGGTGTAGGGGAGGAATTTGTAGAGTAGGGCTGATGGTTGGACTCGATGATCCCAAGGGTCTCTTCCAACCTGAATGATTCTGTGATTCTATGATTCTATGATTGATTCTATGATTAATTCTATGATTCTATGAAAAGAAGCAAGGTGGAGGCCGGCAGACCCAGCTGGAACTATCGGAAAGATTGGAAGGAAGGTGGACACAATACAGAAGCAGATAAGGTGTTTTTTAACTTCAGTTTGTACTTCTGTCAATCCTATGAGAGGACTTTCAGGTTTTGGTAAGCAAGAGCAGACCAAAGACCATGGAAACAAGCTGTCTGTTGAGGCTTGGATTTTGGTACAAGAAGCTACATATGAGATCAGTACTGACTGATGGAGGCTGACTTAAGACATAAAGGGATAACATTTCCCCCCCAACCTCAAAAGGGAAAGACAGTGAAAGTCTTTCTGGATTTAGGAGGCCACCACCTGAAACTGAAAATCTTTTATATAAATTGCAGCAGTGCATGTCCCTCAATTCCCACAGGATTTAAAAGAAGTGAAGTTCTTCTCAGAGTGGCTCTGTTTGACTGAAGTCCCATTTCAAAATCTGTGTTTCCTAATTCTGAGGACACCTTGAGAGCTTTGGCAAAAGCACAGGAAATTGTTACTGTTACCATTTGAATCCAGGCTTCTTGGCCCACGAAATTCAGGGGAAATAGAAAGTGATTAGGACAGCTGGTGTCACGTAGGCAGTATCAGTGTTGCAAAGAATGGTATATGTCCATAATAAAATCCTCCTGTCTGTCAGGAACTGATGGCTAACTAGATGACAAAAATGAACCTGCGCACAGGACTGAAAATAGGAGGAAGAGAGACAATGAAACAAAGCTCAATATTAATTAATTAACAGATTCCCTGAAATGTCTGCAAATTCATCAAGTGGTACATTAAGACTGGGAAGCAGACTTTTACATAACTAGCCTTAGAGGAAAGAGATGTAGAAGAAGTGGAGTTGGAAAAGAAACTTGGAAGAGAAAAAGAAATCCCTCTCACTAATGATCAACGTTTACAAAACTATCAGCAAGTATATGGAAAGAGAGATGCTCAGTAGCAGAAGGTGGATTAACTGGAGAAGAACCTCTTGGCCTTGAAATGCTTTGGAGAAGCTGACAAGCTGAATTTCAGAGTCTATTTTTTCCATCTTTCCTGAAGCCATCAGTGAGGCTGTGTAAATCCCATATGCTGCTCTGAAGGTTCAGTGCATCTAAAGCTGAAGACAGTTCAGGACGGATCTAAACCAGACAAACCTAAACAAAGATGTTTCAAAGGAATAAAAATGTTTGTGAATGTGGTATCTCAGTCTCCATGGGTAAATTTAAACAAAAAAAATATCCTATAGCAGCAAGACAGTTGAAGCCTGTAATTTTCCAGATGTGTGCTCTTGAGGAGCAGTGCATGTCAAAGGTGGTCTGTAGTCCCAGTGCCCAGGGCCTATCATTCTATTGAGGTAAATAAGGTAGGATATGTAAGTGCCGTGCTCAGAAGCTGAAGAGTTAATCATTCATGTCCAGCAGGAGTGAAGCAGGACAAACAGCCCTTCAGTGTGAAGGGGGAAGAACAAGCAGCAGGGAAAAACTGGGTGTATCTGAGCCTGCCAGATCATGCTGTTTGTTTGCTTTTCTCTTTTACATTCTTCTTTTAGATAGATCATACTGCTACACCTCTGGGAAGCTCTGCAGTAAGCCAGACACCCGTCGTCTTTTGAGCTGGCCTTTTGACAAGGCAGCTTTTAAAGATTAGGAGCTAATGACCAGACTTGGAATATCTAAGAAATTGGACGGTGTTAGGGAGGCAGCAATGAGAGACTCTTACAGTCTCTCGTGAAAAATTGCATGTGTGACTGCAACTGTCAGTAAGTACAAATATAGAAGTTAAATGAGATACAAATTTCTCTGAATCAGAGGATTATCTTGTAGTATTCTGTGTGTCCATTTAGCAGTCTGAAAAGTGACTACATGCAGAAAAAAAAATGCAGTCTGAAAAAGAAAAGTTCTGACTTTCAGTACAGTTATTAAGTATTTGGTTTTAACAGACTCATACCATGATAATATGGAAATGAAAATGGGACTTTCATAGGCATACAACAACTTGTGAGAGTTACTTTTAAACAGAGTTGTATATATTATGACAGTTTGTTTTATCTCTTGTGTTTTCTTGTAATATATATGCCAGCTTTATGTGTTCCCAGTGATTTGATTGCAGGACACCTAGACTCTGAGATGAGAGTGAAATAGTGATTTGAAAATCTGTCTAGCTGTGAGGACATACACCTTTTAATGTGGGGCACAGTCAGCTGCTTTCCAACACAACTGCTTGATTAAAAAAAAAAAAATTCTAAAGGCTCCTGTACAACATGATTTTGTTGGAGTATTGAGATCCCTATGGTTTTTGCCCAAGAAAAGGCACAACATCCATGCTGTTCTCTTATGGTAAGGCATACCTGACAGTTGACAACATCACATTCATTTAAAGGACTTTTCCTTACAGGATGGGTATGTTCACCTCTTTTTCACCTGGAGAATTGCCAGGTGTGGTGTTTGCAGTATTTCACTATCACTTAGAAAACCTCTGATGGTTTAAGTAACCTGGAAAGTTAAAAGCTTGATATTCATTATTTGGTTGGTCAGAGTTGTTGAAACTGCTGCTGTTCATGGCACTAACTGCTGTCTGGGCCCAATCTAGATTTCTGTTTACTTTCATCTGATATCTTGATTTTCATTGTAACTTTTATCTGAAATCTCTTACAGCATGTAGTGTGGTTATGCTTTATGAGCTAGAAAACTATACATGTCCTTCTTATACAAATAGTTAGTTGGATATAACTAGTGCCTGAAGAGGAAAACTTTATCTTGTTTTATGAATACCTTCTGCTTAAACATTTTTATTATAGATATGCTTCTGTGATCTCATAATCACACATATAACTTTGTACTGTAATTAGCTTTTGTTACCCTTTCAATTATTTTTAGAGCAGATCCAGGTCACATTTCACTCAGCCCTCTTTTATTCTTCAATTAGTCCTTGACTTGTTAAATGAGTGAAACAGTGAAATTCCACTTGTCCTTCTTTCTTCTAGTTAGTCTGAACCCAGTATTGAGCTACTCAGTTTTCAGTCTGTTGTTCAGATAGTAAACGTCTGGACCTACAGACACTTGTAGTTGACCAATCCTGAGCAACCTCATGCAGCTTTTAAGTCAGCCTTGTCATGAATAGGGGCCTGGACCAGATTAATTTTGTAGGTCCTTTCTGACCTAAATTATTGTATGATTTTCTCTTAGGGGTAGTCTCTGATCTTGTAAACCTCAACTTCACCCTGGCTGCAGGCTGACGTGATTTTGTATGTTATTGCAAATGTCATTAATTTATTAGCAAAGAAAAATGAGAGAAAGGGATGCACAAGTATGAACTAATCTGTCATTTTTATTTTTCATCCTACACATGGAAATTCTGCATGTTTTATACTGAGAAAACTGTGACTCTTTTTTTTTTTTTTTTTTTTTTGAGAAATGTATCATTAGAAAACAGTCAAAGCCAAACTGTAAGACTGATCATTTTGATCAAAGAAATTACAGTCTGGCTTTCAAGCAGTCATTTGAGGGGTGAGATGTGTAATGTTCCATCTAACTTGTTATATAGGTCCTTTGTTTTTGAGTTTCCTTACAAGGCTGCTTGCAGTGGAACTCCTAGTTTCATTGGCATAGCCAGGACTCTGTGCTATTTATGTGTTCTTAGTTTGACACTAAAAACTTGCCCTTAAAAAGAAAGTATTGCAGTAAATACTCCTGTGATAATAGTCAAGCAAGATCTCCCATGTGTAAGTCAAGGTAACGTCATTATCCACAATTTTCATTATTTCCCTCCTTGAATAAACCTTGAGAGGTCTGAGATGAAAATAACTTTATTCTGGATTTTGCTTTCTTCATTCTGTCTCCTGTGTAGTAATGATGGTGCTCGTCTGCATCTTCTCCTTTGTTAAAATCTGTTTCACTGACCTGCATTTTTTTCACGGACCTTTCCTAGCCTAGAATATTAAATACAGATGTTATTATTTTTTTGCTTCCAATTCAATTTTCCCATCTCCAAAGGAATTTAGGGTTGTTTTTTTTTCACTAGTTTCAGAGTTTTCTAACTCCTTAACACTGATTTATTTTTTCAAGTCTTTCAGTCGTCTGATACAGTATCATTTTGACTTTTTCTGCTATTTCTGCTGGTTTCTCTGCCAAAATATGTAGTTCTTATTTCTGTATCCCTGTTGTATCTTGAAATAGGTTTTTTTTTATTAGGTGTATGTTTCAGCCTTCATTCTGGCGGTTTGTTTAAGGGCAGTTAAATTCACAGCACATCACACTATTGTCTAGGAAACTTTGCAGCCCTGATTTCTATACAAGCCTTAAAAAAAAGTCCGTATATTGTTGAAAACAGTTCTGATGCATGTTTGCATTGGCAGTAATTTGAAGGTAGTAAAGGAAAATATTAAGACTTCAGTAACAGGTGTGCCAAATAGTTCTGACAAAATTCAGGTAGCCATTAGAGGACATGTCCCACCAGCCTGCTGGTATATATTTTTAATACAAAAAAAAAAAAAAAAAAAA